>CAJQUN010000246.1:600000-878387 GCA_907163345.1 Haberlea rhodopensis
TTGGCTCATTTCTTCCACTTCCGATCTATTTTCCTGAAACAAACGAATAAACACCAAAAAGCATAATATCATCCAGGAAAAAATACGGAAAGTAGGAAGAAATTACAGTTAAAAACACTCAAAATCTAAGCCTATCACTAATGAGATTACAGGCCAAAAGTAAAATTTCAAAACTTAATTAATTACATTCCTGCCAATGAATGTTAAAGCGATAGAATTATACTACTCCTAGAGTAGAGACTATCCAAAAATCCTGTATCCTAACTTCTTTCATGCTCCTCATTGCTCACTGTTTCAACCCGACCCTGAGCCTCCTTCAGACCAAAAGCGTACCTACAGGGATAACACATCATGAGCATATCATTACCACGATATCTGGCTAGCAAAGCACTGTCTCCATAGGCTCGTACCAGCTTATCGACGTGACACACGTCCCAATCCGGTATACCATACCGTACAAACTATTAGAGTTGTGGGTCATCGCCCAGCATATCTCTAAAATACCAAGCACAATGGACAACCTGGTGTCCTTGCTCACTTATGATGCAATCATAATCCGTTAAGACTTATCCCACACCCTCAGGGTGGGTGCAACCATGTCTACCCTACATCACAACACAAGCAAGTAGTTTCCTCAATGACTACTCTTACCACCAATCACTTGGCCCTACCCAAACCAACGAGCATACCCAAGGGTATCATTCCTCGACAAATATATACTTCGAATATGTGCTGCGGTATAATTCCTATACGGCGCACCCAATAGTTCCTCGAGCAACTTGCTCGGCATAATGGTCTCGTCAACTAGTGACCCAGACACTACCATGTGCCCACCAAGGCACTCAAACCATATAACCAAATACATAACATAAATGTATTAATCATCAAAACGACGCCACACGTCTACATAGAACATCAACTATGTCATCGTCATCCCGTGACGGCATGTGTCAACATATGACATCCAACTAACATCGTCAAACATACGACGGTACATGGCAATACACGACATCCATAATCTCATCGTCAAACACATGGCATATATATAGCAACACATAGTATCCACAATAATGCTAACACAAGTAATATGCCATACCTCATCGCTATCAATATAGCGGCATACCTGTCTCCGTCGCTCGATAATAGTACGTAGTCAGCACCCATCGCTCGAAGGCGGCAAAATCCTGTGCTAAGTACATAGCGGCACAATCCATCGCTATAGAATCGACGGCATGATACCTCGTCATATAATAAGTGGCATGAAACCTCGCTATACACCTGAGCATGAATCATCGTCCACATAATAGCGGAAAGAGGCATCGCTAGCAATATATCCGGCGGCAAGAACCATCGCCAATCAATATAGCGGAATGAACCATCGCTATCCATATACATGGCGGCAAGAACCATCGCCAGTCAATATAGCGGAATAAACCATCGCTATCAATATCCATGGCGGCAAGAACCATCGCCAGTCAATATAGCGGCATGAACCATCGCTATCAATATCCATGGCGGCATGAACCATCGCCAATCAATATAGCGGAATGAACCATCGCTATCAATATACATGGCGGCAAGAACCATCGCCAGTCAATATAGCGGCATGAACCATCGCTATCAATATACATGGCGGCAAGAACCATCGACAGTCAATATAGCCGATCCCTAGTCATTGTCACGGTAGTGTATTTTAATGCCCCTCGCTCAAGTAAAAACATGCGGTACTCCCACCCCTCGCTTCACATATAGGCGGCATAGAATAACCTCGCTTAAATGGACATGCGGTACTCCCACCCCTCGCCTCACATTTTAGCGGCAAATATTCTTTCCTCGCCTCATATGCTAACCACGCTTCAATGTGACATGCGGCGCTCCCACCCCTCGCTTCACATTTTAGCGGCACAAAATAATAAATAGCGGCAAGCATTTAAAATCATCACTCATCCATAACAATGACTCATGGGATATTCACCAAGTATTTCATCCATACCTGCATCACAAAGCATAATCCATATACAAACATACATCATCATGAGTGTATTTTAATGCACCTCGCTCAAATGCGACATGCGGTACTCCCACCCCTCGCTTCAACATTTGGCGGCAAAGCATTAATATCATCACTACATGTATACATGCAACCACAATGCATAATTCCAGGATGTATATAAAATGCAGGTTACCGTTTCGTGCCTTTTCAACCATGGCCTTAGCCTTTCCACGTCATAGTGTCCCTACAGGAACAATTCCAAACCATGAGCATACGATAATCCATATTCCACACAATATGATTATAATGAGTAAATGCATAAACTATGAGTACAAAGTACTTCCTGTATCCCAATGCATTTCAAAATGCTCCACTTGGTTGTCCCTGTGTCACAACTCACAATCATAATCAACAGGTTATATTATGATTCTATAGATGTCATGACATATAATCGTTTCACTATGATCACATATCACAAATGCACATAAGTAAAATAGTTGTGTCACACCACACTAACTACTATCATGCATAAATATGTGCTACTCATCCCTATCAGCATGTTCCAGGCCCTCAACAGCCCCAAAGAGCTAACCACTGCTCTGATACCACTAATGTAAGGACCCCAAGCCCTTAACCCTTAATTAGTGTATTAACCATTATGTGTGGCACATGCTTTCAATAAAAAGTCAATCGGGAAGCTCAAATGATGCTTACAAAATTTCTTTAATATTCAACGTTATAAGATCATCTCTACTAACATATAGACTCATAGAGTTGCCCATTACCATCCCCATTTTGCCACTTTTCACATTGTGGACTTTTATAAAAATTTGGGCAGAGTCTCCCCGTAAATTGAGCTATCCCAAAACAAAAGCACATCATATAATATAATTCCCGGCCAGGGAATACACAATACCCAACAGAATACTAAACTCAAAGTAAATTCCCAGCCAGGGAAGACACCACACATAAGACGACAAAAGTGGGTTTCAACACCCACATAATACACTAACGACTCTCATATCATTAGCAATTCTACCACAATTGCATGCAACATATAATGAAAGAGAGAAATGCCCATGCCTTTATATACAACCCACATACAAGAATATCCATGCTCACAAGCGAGCATCATAAATGTGTATATAAACCTCGGGTGTATATAAGTACTCTATACGATACCGTGCTCCATCAAGCCCTGGTACCACGATCCTGTGAGTGCATCCAATCAACAGCTCGAGCCCAGCTCCATAGCCATCGATGCACATGTTCACCTGCCCCAACAGAGACAGCCCCCAACGGGGTGAGCATACCAATACACAAAATCTCATAATCACAATAATGAAATTCATAATTTACAACACAAGTAAATATTAATGAATTTTAAATGATACTCCCTGGATGGCAACATCCTCATCCGGGATTCCGTGTACTGTCCCTGTTCTCACAATCATCAAACTCATCAAATCTCATAAATCAGTAAATCAACACATTGATTTAACTCATAGCATGCCTGATTCTCAAGTATCAATAATCAATGATTCCAAGTTCATTATACATACAAATATAGATATCTCAATATCTAGTACTGATTTCTCAATTTCGCTATCAATCATAGATAGCTCAATTGCCTAGCATTTATTTTACCAATTTTCCATTATACCTAGACATCTCACATGTCTTATAATGGGTACATGATCCCACGATCATTCTCAGGCATCTCAAATGCCGTACAATAGTCATATAGGCCCAGTACCCCATATATATCAACACATAAATATAGCCATGCGCACAACCATCGATGAAGTCAATATACATTATGCATTTCACAAATGCTCTCATATAAAGTAATGCTCGTACGTCGCACGTACCTTAAATCTCCGAAGTCCGAGCCAAACCTTGCTCGAGTTCCATGCTCCGAGGAACGATGTGCTAACACGATAACTTAATTCACAATTAATTACGAACATGCAACCCATGCTCAAATCGAAAATCGCTCAAGAACACCCCACAAATTTTCGAACCTTCACAACACAAATCGAACCCAATTAAACACCATAATTCATCTACAATATGAATTAATCAATCAACAACAAGAATAATCGTCCCACATGCCAAAACCCCCAAAATTCGAATTCAAAGCCCTAAATTCGAATCCAATTCCTCAATTCGAACACAATCAAGCATCATAATGCATCTAAAACATGAATTAATCAATTACTAAGAAGAATCATCACTCCTTGTCAAAAACCCCAATTTTTCGAACCCTAACTCATCAAACAGCATGAAAATCGAACCAATTGGCGACCAAAATCTTCGAACCATAAAGCAAGAAATTTTCGACCCAAATTAAGCACCAAAACGCCCCAAAAACACTGGGAGAAAAGCCCCAAAAATCGTACCAAAATCGAGCCACAAAATCGGACAGAATTCCAGATCCGAACCCTACGCTTTTCTGGCAAATCCGAACGCGATTCTCGACGAAAATTCAAATTGTTGGTATAGAAAGGAGCGCCTCGGAGAGACGATTCCAACTGCGGGTCGGACGCGCCGAACGGCGGCCGGACGGCGGCGGGCGAACGACTTTTGTGCGCGGGGGTAGGGGGCAGACGGGAAATCGCGCGGGCGAGGAGAGAGAGGGAAGGTGGAGAAAATGGTTCCGATAATTAAAATCTCGGGTTCAACTGGTATTTATAGCAAAAATACCCCAAAATACTAATAGCCCCACAAATACATCATGATTCATTAAAAATCATCTGTTTTCAAAAATTCTCTCTCTAACTCAAAAACCCCCTACCGGTGCCCACACACAGCACCCGAGATTCTGAGTCACACTAAAAACCCAACTCAGAGGTTTTCACCGAAATGAGAATACGATCTCAACCTCGGGATCCAACGATCCCAACTACTCAAATAGACGAGCCCAGAAGGCCCAACACTTCGATTAAACCCCAAATCGCCACGCAAACAACTTTAGGGGTTAATAACACTCCGGGATTAACATCCCTAATCTCTAGTCATCACACCTATCAAGTGACTATGCATTTCGACATGATAATTAATTTCAACACATAAATCAATTATCAACATAATTCATCATATAAACATAATTAATACTCAGATTGCAATTAATTAATTTCGGGGCATCACAATACTCCCCTACTTATAAGATTTCGTGCTCGAAATCGCATGCACTTACCCAAAATGAAACTAAACATAAATCATACCAGAAAATAGTTCCGGGTAATGCTGCACCATATGCCGTTCCGTCTCCCACGTAGCCTCCTCGACACCCCGACGATCCCACTGAACTTTGACCATCGGTATAATCTTGCTTCGTAGTCTGCGATCCTCACGATCCAGAATTCTGACCGGTCGTTCTACGTAGGATACATCTGAGTCCAACTGCACTTCAGTAGGCTGTGTTCTCCTCGACGGGTCTGTCTCATACTTCCGTAACATAGAGACGTAGAAAACATCATGAATACCAGATAAAGACGGCGGTAGAGCCAACCGGTAAGCCAATGTACCGATACGCTGCAATACTTCATACGGCCCCAACATACATCGGAGATAACTTTCCCCGCATACCAAAACGAACTACACCTCTGAAGGGTGAGATTTTCAAGAAGACCTTGTCTCCGACTTGGAATTCTAGCGGTCGTCGTCGCTTATTGGCATAGGCTGCTTGCCTATCCTGTGCCGCTTTCATCTTTTGGCGTATCAACTTAATCTTGTCTTCCATATCCCTGATCATATCCGGTCCTCCGACCGCTTTACTAGTCAAGTCCTCCCAATACAGCGGCGACCTACAGCGTCGTCCGTAAAGAGCTTCATAAGGGGCCATTTGAATGCTCGCATGATAGCTGTTATTGTAAGAGAACTCTACTAGTGGCAATGAATCTTGCCACGGAGTATCAAACTCCAGTACACATGCCCTCAACATGTCTTCGAGCGTCTGAATGGTACGCTCTGTCTGGCCGTCTGTCTGAGGGTGGTAAGCTGTACTCACTCTCACCTCTGTGCCCAAAGCTGTCTGGAGACCCTCCCAGAAATGTGAAGTAAACCTTGGGTCTCTGTCAGACACAATCGAGACTGGAACCCCATGTAACCTCACCACATCCCGTACATATAATTGGGCCATCTTTAGGTATGTGAAATTCATACAGTAAGGGATGAAATGAGCCACCTTTGTCAGCCTATCCACGACACCCAGATCGCATCAAATCCAGAGGCCGTTCTTGGCAAGTGGGTCACGAACTCCATAGATATGTGCTCCCACTTCCATTCAGGTACTTCTAAGCTCTTCAGCTAGCCACCAGGCCTCTGCCTCTCTGCCTTTACTTGCTGGCAGATTAAACATCTTTTGACAAAAGCAATCACGTCATGCTTCATCCGTCTCCACCAGAACTGACTACATAGGTCCTTATACATCTTTCTTCCTCCTGGGTGGATGCTAAACGTGATGCTATGAGCACGGTGCAAGATCCCTTGACGTAACTCTGGTGCCCTCGGCACTACCCAATGGTCACCAAGTCTCAAGGAATTATCCTCAGCCACTCTGAACTTTGATGGCTGACCCTGAAGTTTCATGACCACCTTTGAACCTCATCATCCGACCTCTGGGCTTCCTTGATAGCCTGAAATATGTCTGGCTCAGCCAATAAGGTCGACACTCACACCGGCGACGTGTCTACATCGAAATCATAGCCCAGATGGCAATAAGAAGTCGTCATAGTTGATAAACTCATAACATCCTCAGCAGTACTCTTCACCTTCCGACTTAAGGCGTCTGCTATCAAATTTGCTTTACCAGAATGGTACTCAATCTCACAGTCATAATCCTTGAGCAAATCCATCCACCTCCTTGGGCGCGTGTTCAATTTAGCCTGAGTGAATAGAAACTTCAGGCTCTTATGGTCCGTATAGATGGTAAACGTCGTACAATAAAGATAATGCCGCCAAATCTTCAAGGCGAAAATGATGACCGCCAGTTCCAGATCGTGAACTGGGTATCTGGTCTCATGAGGCTTCAGCTGCCTCGAAGCATAAGCCACCACGTGCTTATCTTGCATCAACAGGCAGCCCAAACCTTGCAGTGATGCATCTGTGTACAAGGCAAACCTCTTATTCTCAGAAGGAATCACCAACACTGGCGTTGTCGTCAAATGACACTTCAATTCTTGGAAACTTTCCTCACAAGCTTCGGACCAGAAGAATGGGACTCCTTTCTGAGTCAGTTGTGTCAGCGGCTTAGCGATCTTAGAAAATCCCTCGACAAAACGTCGGTAATAACCTGCTAAACCAAGGAAGCTCCGTATCTCGGGTACAGAAGTGGGTGCAGCCCACTCCATCATAGCTTCAACCTTCCTGGGATCTACAGATATCCCGCTGCTTGATATAACATGACCCAAGAACACCACACTGCTCAACCAGAACTCGCACTTGCTGAGCTTTGCATATAGTTGGTGATCCCTAAGGATCTGGAGCACTGTCCTCAAGTGCTTCACGTGTTCCTCTTCGGTCCGGGAGTAAATGAGTATATCATCAATGAACTGATCCAAATACGGCTGGAACACCCTGTTCATCAGGCTCATGAAAACAGCTGGGGCATTCGTCACCCCAAAAGGCATGACTAGGAATTCATAGTGCCCATATCTAGTCCTGAAGGCTGTCTTCTGAACATCATCTTCTCTTACTCGAATCTGATGATACCCCAACCTCAGATCGATCTTACTGTAGAGCCTCGTACCCTGTAGCTGGTCAAACAAATCATCAATTCTTGGAAACGGATACTTATTCTTCACTGTAGCTTTGTTCAGTTGTCTGTAATCGATGCACAGACGCATCGAACCATCTTTCTTCTTGACAAATAAAACTGGTGCACCCCAGGGCGACACGCTAGGGCGTATGTAACCCCTATCAAGGAGCTCTTGCAACTGAACCTTTAACTCTCTTAACTCTGCTGGTGCCATCCTATAAGGGGCACGAGAAATGGCAGACGTCCCCGGTAGTAACTCAATACCAAACTCGACCTCTCTTATCGATGGGAATCCGGGAATCTATTCCGGAAAGACATCAGGAAACTCCGCCACTACGGGCACATCCTCGACCTTTAATTCTTCCATCTTTTCAGTAATATCAACAGCATAGATGAGATATCATGTATGGCCCCGTTCCAACAACTGTGCCATCTTGACAGCAGATATCAACGGGATCTTAGAACAAGAACCATCCCCAAAGAATGTCCACTGGACTCCCATATCAGACCTGAATCGGATAGTCCTATGCCTGCAGTTCACAACTGTTTGATACCTGTTCAGAACATCAATGCCCACAATGCAGTCAAAATCTGACATTTCCAGAACAATCAAATCTGACCTTAGCTCGTTATCCTCAAAATAAATGAGGTCATCATAGACAATCCGATCAGTAATCAAACTTCTTCCAGTGGGTGTCGAGACTACAAGAGGCGTGGGTCATGGAGAAGTGCATATGTGGTGCCTTTCCACAAAACTTGCCGACACAAAAGAGTGTGACGCACCTGTGTCTATCAATATAAAAGCAGGGTGCGTAAATAAAAGACACGTACCCGTTATTACTGTGAGACCCTGTTATCTAATCAACAATATACTAAGGTGCAATTAAGAGAACTAATCATAATCATCAGAGGTTTTGATCGTGTTGATATCCTGAGCTTATAGAGATTACAGTACCAAAAGAATTTCAAAAGGGATTAGTTACATCTCTAAGTAACATCGTGTAAGACTATAGTTCTACTACACTCCTTGTAGAAACTATACAAAATGAAACTCTGTTCTTGTAAGGACCCCAAGCCCTTAACCCTTGATTAGTGTATTAATCATTATGTGTGGCACATGCTTTCAATAAAAATCAATCGGGAACTCAGATGATACTTTACCATTGAATGGCAATTACAAAATTTCTTTAATATTCAACGTTATAAGATCATCTCTACCAACAAATAGACTCATAGATTTTGCCCATTACCATCCCCATTACACCACTTTTTACATTGTGGACTTTTATAAAAATTTGGGCAGAGTCTCCCCATAAATTGAGCTATCCCGAAACAAAAGCACATCACATAACATAATTCCCGGCCAGGGAAAACACAATACTCAACGGAATACAGCAACACCAAGTAAATTCCCAGCCAGGGAAGACACCACACATAAGACAACAAAAGTGGGTTTCAACACCCACATAAATACACCAATGACTCTCATATCATTTAGCAATTCTACCCTTAATTGCATGCAACATAGAATGAAAGAGAGAAAGGCTCATGCCTTTATATACAACCCATATACAAGTATAACCGTGCTCACATGCGAGCATCATAAATGTGTATATAATCCTCAGGTGTATATAAGTACCGTATACGATACCGTGCTCCATCAAGCTCTGGTACCACGATCCTGGGAGTACATCCAATCAACAGCTCGAGCTCAGCTCCAAAGCCATCGATGTACCTGTTCACCTGTCCCAACAGAGACAGCCCCCCCAACGGGGTGAGCATACCAATACACAAAATCCCATAATCACAATAATGAAATTCATAATTTACAACAAAAGTAAATACTAATGAATTTTAAATGATACTCCCTGGATGGTAACGTCCTCATCCGGGATTCCGTGTACTGTCTCTGTTCTCACAATCATCAAACTAATCAAATCTTAAAAATCAGTAAATCAACACATTGATATAACTCATCGCATGCCTAATTCTCGAATATCAATAGATAGTGATTCCAAATTCATTATACAGGCAAATATGGATATCTCAATATCAAATACTGATTTCTCAACCTCACTATCAATCACAGATAGCTCCAATGCCTAGCATTTATTTTACCAATTCTCCATTATACTTAGACATCTCACATGTCTTATAATGAATACATGATTCCACGATCATTCTTAGGCATCTCAATGCCCTACAATGGTCATATACATCCAGTACCCCATATATCTTATGAGGTTATACAACTCTAATATCACGCACGCTTGTGGCGGCGATATCAAGATTAGGTCATTACATAGCTATATCAACACATATATATATAACCATACGCACAACCATCTAATGCAATCAAAATACATTATGCATTTCACAAATGCTCTCATATAAAGAAATGCTCGTACGTCGCACGTACCTTAAATCTCCGTAGTCCGAGCCAAACCTTGCTCGAGTTCCATGCCTCGAGGAACGATGTGCTAACACGATAAATAATTCACAGTTATTTACGAACATGCAACCCATGCTCAAGCACACACATAACCCTTATACAAAAATATTGTCAACACACGACAATTTACCATTTAAAAGACCCGGGGCAGGGCACATGCAGGGAGGGAAAACGAAAGGGACATCAACGAAAATTGTCCAGGAACTACCCTTCAATTTTTGAACCCTAACGTCACAATTCGAACCCAACTAAGCACCATAATTCATCTAAAACATGAATTAATCGATCATTAACAAGAAAAATCGCCCCTCCTACCAAACCCCCAAAAATCGAACATAACCCTACGCATACAGGAAAATATTTCGAACCAACATCACCAAAAATGGCAGGGAATTACATGAGAATGACGAAAAAGGGGTAAGGAATGTTACCCAATCGAAAATCGGAAGGAAAACGTTCGAAATCGAAGAACCCTAGAAATTGGACCTCTGCGTTTTTCTGCAAAATCCGACCCCAAATCGCGACGAAACTTCGAATTACCGGTGTGGAAAGCTGCGCCTGGACCAGACGAAACTAACGGCGGTCCGAACGCGCCGGATGGTGGGCCGGAAGGCGGCGGGCGCGACGCTTTTACGCGCGGGGGTTGGGGCGACGGGAAATGGGCAGAACGCGGGGAGAGAGAGACGGGCTGGAGGAGAAATGATTTCTAAAAATTAAAATCTCGGGTTCAACTGGTATTTATAGCAAAAATACCCCGAAATACTAATAGCCCCACAAATACATCATGATTCATTAAAAATCATCTCTTTTCAAAAACTCTCTCTCTAACCTCAAAACCCCCTACCGGTGCCCACACAAAGCACCCCAGATCCGAGTCACACTAAAAACCCAACTCATAGGTTTTTCACCGAAATGATAATACAATCTCAACCTCGGGATCCAACGATCCCAACTAGCCAAATAGACAAGCTCGGGAGGCCCAACACCGCGATTAAACTCCAAATCGCCACGTAAAACAACTTTAGGGGTCATTAATACTCCGGGATTAACATCTATAATCCCTGGTCATCACAATATCCCCCACTAAAAGAATTTCGTCCCCGAAATTAGCACCGGTGTATCACGCAACACCCAGGCTACACAACAACATGAAGCGATAACCTCGATTCTTGACCATATCAGAATCGTATTAATAAACGCGAGGGTACCTACCTCGCACCAAACTCTGGAATGAAATAAACCTTCCAGTCCACCAAAAACGAAAGAGCGTCGGCACAACATAACGCTAACAATCCAAAAGCAGTTAGTCAACTGAAACTGCAAGGATTTGAATCGCTCCCGATTCCATCGTAGATATCATTCAATGACGTCTCTACCATGACTCACGATGTCTAACATACATCGTTACGAGGGAAACACTAGTATACCACGGTGTACACAAACCAAACCTGGTTTCCACTTTCAAACCTCCTCCATCGAAGGAGCAGTCGCATCATTGCAACTCAATTTGGGCAACTCACGGCCACAGATTCATGCAAAAGACATCTCACAAGATGTCCACCTCCGGATGTTCCAAGAACCACATCCTGATCATAAATAAACAATCGAGACTCCACAGAGTTTCAAATTCTGAAAGGACATGCAATAAACCCATTGCATCCTCAACGCTTGTGTCGACAGCGACATCCAACCAATCCGAATTCCTGCCATCCCTTGATAATCCTAGGATTTAACAATCCAAACTTGGGAAGGCTATCGCATAACTCGGGGAAAACACCAACAAGGAAATACTCTAACCCACACAAGATAATCCCTCCTCAAAGGGAGTCAACTAACTTCACGATTATTCCTCATAATTATCGTGCGATGGAGATTCCCAATCTCAAGGTGTTCCATATCTCTCATCAGAGATTTAACCAACCCAAAATAGCATAACTCTACGCTTGACAAAAGGAAATCAAAAACTGGTATCCGTATACTCACCGGTATACCTGCCTAAGCACGGACACCACATGCATACTCAATGCAATTGGCTCGGGTATCTACAACATACCCCTAAGCCCCAAACACAACCGTCAATCCTGAGTCATTCCCTACCCCGTGGAGAATGATAATCGACGATTAGCAACACGGCGTGATTCCCAAATTCAACACCACATGCACCAACTTACCGAATCTTTCAAAGATTCCCAAATAGGTATAATACTACCTCCTTCCCCACAAGGGAAGTGCCATCGAACTCGAGATCCACTAGTCTCGAACCACTGTTCGGAAAAACTGGATACAATAACAGCCATTGCATCCCAAATACACGGATTCCCCAGATAGAGTCAACGACGACTTGATAACTCTCTTGTTGGTACTCCAACATTATGAGCTGTCCCAGACAAGTCTCACCAAGATTAAACATAAACGTATACACGTTTCAGTGAGGCATGCACAACCTCAACCTCAAATGACGTGGTGACTACTAGAGTCCACCACAATCCACATCGTATCACCTTACGAGTTGCCAAACTTGGTTTCAACGAGTAGTATAACGGCTCTAGAAAGCCCATCATGGTGCTGCACACACGCGGCAGACAAACTAGTCGCTGCCTCTCTAGGTTTACCTCAAACCTACCAATAAGATGGACGTTTCCGTCCGGCATACCATACTGTGGGAAGAAAAAACAATAGAGTAGTGGGTCTGTACCCAACGTTCCTCTAATGCCGATACACCCTGGACACTCCAGTGTCCCTATGTACTTACGTAACCTGATCCTAATCCTTTAGGACCCATTCTACACCCTCAAGGGTGGTGTGACCATGTCTACCACATGTCATATCGACAGAAAGCGAGTAATTTCCTCCATGATTACTCCTGTCGTCAGATTATATGGCCAAAAGCCGTTCCAACGAGCATACCTCAAGGGTATCACCACTCGTAATATGATCACCTCAAACATATGCTGCGGTACAATCACATGTACAGCGCGTCCATCCATTTCTCGAGCAACCCGCTCGGTATAAGGGTCACGTCAACCGGTGACGTAGACACCACCTTGTGCTCGGCACTGGCACCCAAATCATACAACTGAATACGTATACTCAACGCATTGTTCATTGTAACGATGATTCATGTCAAATAAGACATCTCCTACACCATCGTCATCGTCATCCCGTGACGATACATGCCCACTCATGGCATCTAAGGTATCGTCAACTAGTGACGTTACATGTCAACAATGACATTTAAACAACCCAGTCAACTCATGACGGTCCATGTACATCAACGTATGCCATCCACCACGATGCTAATAGAATAGCAATATCCTATACTTCATCGCTAACAAGATAGCGGCATACTTGTCTCCGTCGCTCGATAATAGTGCGTAATCAGCACCCATCGCTCGAAGACGGCAAAATCCTGTGCTGAGTACATAGCGGCACAATCCATCGCTATAGAATCGACGGCATGATACCTCGTCATATAATAAGTGGCATGAAACCTCGCTCTACACCTGAGCATGAATCATTGTCCACATAATAGCGGAACGAGGCATTGCTATCAACATATCCGGCGGCACGAATCATCGCCAATCCTCATAGAAGAGTGAGTCATCGTCAATCATCATATATACATATGGCCATCGGCATGAATCATCGTCAACCGACACAGCGGAATGCCTCATCGCTATACATGTGTCTGGCGGTATGAATCATCGCCCATCATCATAGAAGAATGAATCATCATTACTGACACAGCGGAATAAACCGTCGCTATCATCCGTGTCATCATAAAGGAATGAATCATCACCATCGACACAGTGGAATACATCACCGCTATCATCCGTGTCCGGCGGTATAAACCATCGCCTATCATCATAATGAGATGAATCATCATCAATCGACACAGCGGAATACATCACCGCTATCATCCGTGTCCGGCGGTATAAACCATCGCCTATCATCATATAGAGATGAATCATCATCATAACAAGCGGTACCATAACTCTCCGCTTCCTTACTACATAATCTCATAATGAGCGGTGCAATCCTCCCCGCTTCATTACTACATAATCTCATAATGAGCGGTGCAATCCTCCCCGCTTCATTACTACATAATCTCATAATGAGCGGTGCAATCCTCCCCGCTTCATTACTACATAATCTCATAATGAGCGGTGATCCTCCCCGCTTCATTACTACATAATCTCATAATGAGCGGTACAATCCTCCCCGCTTCATTACTACATAATCTCATTATGAGCGGTCCAATCCTCCCCACTTCATTACTACATAATCTCATAATGAGCGGTGCAATCCTCCCCGCTTCATTACTACATAATCTCATAATGAGCGGTGCAATCCTCCCCGCTTCATTACTACATAATCTCATAATGAGTGGTACAATCCTCCCCGCTTCATTACTACATAATCTCATAATGAGCGGTACAATCCTCCCCGCTTCATTACTACATAATCTCATAATGAGCCGTACAATCCTCCCCGCTTCATTACTACATAATCTCATAATGAGCGGTACAATCCTCCCCGCTTCATTACTACATAATCTCATAATGAGCGGTACAATCCTCCCCGCTGCATTACTACATAATAAGTATAAGCATAAAAATTATCACTGTGATAAACAAGACTCCTGGAATGTATAATCATCATTCCTTTTTATACTCCATATTTCCTGTAACCTACAACCATCATGGTTAGCAACAATAGCCATATACGCTATGCGTCAAACATGCAATACATATATGCAACCACTTGCATGTCAATACGTATACCAAGACATGTTACCTCTGAAATATCCCTTTTTCCTGATTTTCTTAAAACCAGATTCCTTGGCACATAACATACGGAGTGCCAGACATTACCATTAATGCCATCCTATCGCGTTTCACACGATTCCTGCAACCACAACGGTTAGCAACACCACTTTTCATATCATAAAAGCACATAAACATCTAGTTGTGTCATTCAACATTAATGCCATCATGCATAATTATGTGCTATCAACAACTTCCTAGGCCCTTAACAGCCCCAATGAGCAACATGGCTCTGATACCACTAATGTAAGGAGCCCCCCAGCCCTTAACCCTTGATTAGTGTATTAATCATTATGTGTGGCACATGCTTTCAATAAAAATCAACCGGGAACTCAGATGATACTTTACCATTGAATGGCAATTACAAAATTTCTTTAATATTCAACGTTATAAGATCATCTCTACCAACAAATAGACTCATAGATTTTGCCAATTACCATACCCATTACACCACTTTTTACATTGTGGACTTTTATAAAAATTTGGGCAGAGTCTCCCCATAAATTGAGCTATCCCGAAACAAAAGCACATCACATAACATAATTCCCGGCCAGGGAAAACAAAATACTCAACGGAATACAGCAACACCAAGTAAATTCCCAGCCAGGGAAGACACCACACATAAGACAACAAAAGTGGGTTTCAACACCCACATAAATACACCAATGACTCTCATATCATTTAGCAATTCTACCCTTAATTGCATGCAACATAGAATGAAAGAAAGAAAGGCTCATGCCTTTATATACAACCCATATACAAGTATAACCGTGCTCACATGCGAGCATCATAAATGTGTATATAATCCTCAGGTGTATATAAGTACCCTATACGGTACCGTGCTCCATCAAGCTCTGGTACCACGATCCTGGGAGTACATCCAATCAACAGCTCGAGCTCAGCTCCAAAGCCATCGATGTACCTGTTCACCTGCCCCAACAGAGACAGCCCCCCCAACGGGGTGAGCATACCAATACACAAAATCCCATAATCACAATAATGAAATTCATAATTTACAACAAAAATAAATACTAATGAATTTTAAATGATACTCCGTGGATGGTAACGTCCTCATCCGGGATTCCGTGTACTGTCCCTATTCTCACAATCATCAAACTCATCAAATCTTAAAAATCAGTAAATCAACACATTGATTTAATTCATCGCATGCCTAATTCTCGAATATCAATAGATAGTGATTCCAAATTCATTATACAGGCAAATATGGATATCTCAATATCAAATACTGATTTCTCAACCTCGCTATCAATCACAGATAGCTCCAATGCATAGCATTTATTTTACCAATTCTCCATTATACTTAGACATCTCACATGTCTTATAATGAATACATGATTCCACGATCATTCCCAGGCATCTCAATGCCCTACAATGGTCATATACATCCAGTACCCCATATATCTTATGAGGTTATACAACTCTAATATCACGCACGCTTGTGACGGCGATATCAAGATTAGGTCGTTCCATAGCTATATCAACACATATATATATATAACCATACGCACAACCATCTAATGCAATCAAAATACATTATGCATTTCACAAATGCTCTCATATAAAGAAATGCTCGTACGTCGCACGTACCTTAAATCTCCGTAGTCCGAGCCAAACCTTGCTCGAGTTCCATGCCCCGAGGAACGATGTGCTAACACGATAAATAATTCACAGTTATTTACGAACATGCAACCCATGCTCAAGCACACCCATAACCCTTATACAAAAATATTATCAACACACGACAATTAACCATTTAAAAGACCCGGGGCAGGGCACAAGCAGGGAGGGAAAACGAAAGGGACATCAACGAAAATTGTCCAAGAACCACCCTTCAATTTTCGAACCCTAACGTCACAATTCGAACCCAACTAAGCACCATAATTCATCTAAAACATGAATTAATCGATCATTAACAAGAACAATCGCCCCTCCTGTCAAACCCCCAAAAATCGAACATAACCCTACGCATACAGGAAAATATTTCGAACCAACATCACCAAAAATGGCAGGGAATTACATGAGAATGACGAAAAAGGGGTAAGGAATGTTACCCAATCGAAAATCGGAAGGAAAACGTTCGAAATCGAAGAACCCTAGAAATTGGGCCTTTGCTTTTTTCTGCAAAATCCGACCCCAAATCGCGACGAAACTTCGAATTACCGGTGTGGAAAGCTGCGCCTGGACCAGACGAAACTAACGGCGGTCCGAACGCGCCGGATGGTGGCCGGAAGGCGGCGGGCGCGACGCTTTTACGCGCGGGGGTTGGGGCGACGGGAAATGGGCAGAACGCGGGGAGAGAGAGACGGGCTGGAGGAGAAATGATTTCTAAAAATTAAAATCTCGGGTTCAACTGGTATTTATAGCAAAAATACCCCGAAATACTAATAGCCCCACAAATACATCATGATTCATTAAAAATCATCTGTTTTCAAAAACTCTCTCTCTAACCTCAAAACCCCCTACCGGTGCCCACACAAAGCACCCCAGATCCCGAGTCACACTAAAAACCCAACTCATAGGTTTTTCACCGAAATGATAATACAATCTCAACCTCGGGATCCAACGATCCCAACTACCCAAATAGACAAGCTCGGGAGGCCCAACACCGCGATTAAACTCCAAATCGCCACGTAAAACAACTTTAGGGGTCATTAATACTCCGGGATTAACATCTATAATCCTTGGTCATCACAGTTCTGCTAATCCTGTAGCACTCCTTAAAGCTCAACGTGTCAACCCCGACCCTTGTTCTCTGTATCAAATGCACCTACAAAGACAACCCCCAACACATGAGCACATCATAATTCATATTCAACATAATATGAATGTAAAGCATAATGCATAATCATAGATATAAAATACTTCATGTATTTCCAATACATTTAAAACGCCCATTGGTTGTCCCTGTACCATAACTCATAATCAAGTCATTATATTAAATTATGGCTTCTTTAAATAAATGTCATGACATAACTTCACTTCTTAAATCTTAAATCTTTGTTAGTCAGTTTATCATCAGTGTATTTTAATGACCCTCGCTTCGTAATTTTCTTAACAAGCGGTACTTCTTCCTCGCTTCTTCATACAAGCGGTATCTCTTCCTCGCTTCGTATGGCATACCTCGCCTCCATGTGCAAGCGAGCCTCCCCCCTCCCGCTCCACATTTTTAGCGTTATAAGCGGTAAGCATTAAAATCATCACTGGGATAATCCTGACTCGTGGAATACACACCATTTATTCCACAACATACATATGCAACAACAATGCATAACAACATGTATCATACTCATAATGCACAACTTTGCATCTATCATGTGTCAAATGAACAGACTGTTAGGATCGATTTCGGGGGTGGGTTGCCATTCCACACTCGAGTTCAACCAACTTGAGCTTCAATAGCTCGTGTTCTTGAAATAATTGCATCGAGAGATTATATCGAGTTCGGTTACAAAACCGAGCGGAAGACACTCGACATAACCCGCTCAAAAATCGATTACTCATTTGAAAGGCATTTTAAAGATATCCTCTAAAAAAATCGGTTAAAATGCTTTCTAAGTACAACCTGGCTTTGATACCACTTGTTAGGATCGAGCGCTTACCGCTTTACCAATAACTATAGTTACGGGTAATGGCGCAACATCAATCTTTTCAACCATACACTGGCACAAGCGCCACGTGTTCGACCGATCACAAAGCAGAGGCAATTGTTGAACCCCAACACAGACATAAAATACATGTTACCGTTGGGTGCCCGTCGTCGCTTACGTACCTTTCCAAAATATGGTGTGTCGCAGGACTCTATCCCCTGCGTTGCGTAGCTATCTGTGAAGGCTCTACACAAGTGTACAACACAATATTAGATGCCGCATTATAACCCAATACCAAAATTAAACAAATTCCACATTTTTCAAAAACAGGGCATACCGATCAATCGGCCCTCATTACCAATCGATCGGTGATCACTTCGAATTTCATAAAAATGCTACGGCTTTTACCGATCGATCGGTGTTCTTTACCGATCGATCGGTTCGCTCTGTTTCAGTGAATTCCCGAACACTCACTTTCATACCAATCAATCTAGCATATAAGGCACACCTCATGCTTGAACAAATGTGCTAAGAGCTACATGATAGGCGTAGATTTTGAGTGATTTTAACTGTGATTTCTTCCCATTTTCTGTACTTTTTCCTGGATGATATTATGCTTTTTGGTGTTTATTCATGTGTTTCAGGAAATTTGATCAGAAGTGGAAGAAATGAGCTAATGAGAAGATAACGGGCGAAATCGAGGCGTAAAAGACAAGAAAATTAAGAAGGTGGATTTTTCAGATCTCGATCGATCGAGATTTATTCTCGATCGATCGAGCCAGCCAGTAGCAAGACTCAGAATTTTCGAAGGCCCGATCGATCGGTGGAAATTCCCGATCGATCGAGCGAGGCAGTAAGTTCCAAAAGCTGGCGTGAACAGTGCACCGATCGATCGGTGAAATTCTCGATCGATCGAGACGCGAGATCTGAAGATTTTATTTTCCTATTTTATCGAGATTTTTGGAGGGCTTTTTAAGGGGACTCTCTTCCACAGAATTAAGGACGAACTTTGAGAGAAAAAATCAGACTTTTTAGGTCAAGAGCAGCCGCCCTAGCCGCCGCCCAACGCCGGAAGAAGGAGATCCAATCTCCGTTCTTCGTCCAAAGTCGAGCCTATCCGTTCCGGAGTGCAAGGAAGGAACAAGAGAAGAAATCACGGTGCAACGCACGGATTCATCCATCGTTTATCGTATTTCTAAACTTAATTTATTTGATTTTCAATTTGCATTTGTTGTTTTTAAGGTCGAGAGACAAGAAAACTCATTTGTAATTGATTTGCATTGAATTTGGTTTATATTATTGAAGTTTTAGTTCGTTATGTTTGATATTATTGATTCATTGATAGTCGAGCGCATTGATATTTAAAGTTCATAAATTAATTGCATGTGTAGATCAGAGTCTAGCTAGCTTTGATTGAATTTGAGAGTTACAGCCGAGATCGAGAGATAACGCTGTAACAAGCTCCATTAATTTATGATGTATGTTACGATTGAGATCGAGAGATGATATCGCATACGTGAGAACTTAAAATCGAAAGGTTTAGAGTTAATAGGTTTTGATAATTTAAGCAACTTTAAATTAGTAAATAGGTGCACGAGAGTGGCTTGTTCTAATTTATTGTTAGTTTCGTTACAGCTCGAGAGAGTGTATCGAATAATCGTGAAAACCTTTCACCTTTAAATTCAATTGGTTAATAAATTGAGAATTCCATTGAATCATTAGAGATAACATAATTGAACGACAAACTTGGTAATTTTCTTGAGTAACTTACCTTTGCATTCCCGGAACCATTATTGTCATTGTTTCTAGTTTAATCTTTATTCGTTAGATTAATTTAGCGTTAGTTAATCAAGCTCCTTTAATCGTAGGCTAAATATAATTTGATTGATCTTATTTGGTACTTATACGTTAGTCCCTGTGGATTCGACAACCTGTACTTAATTTTCACTATACTAAAACTTGACACCGTGCACTTGCGGGTAGAATCGCTTCAACCCATACACTGAAAAATAATTGTTTAAAAATAAAGGCGGTCAAGTTTTTGGCGCCGTTGCCGGGGACTAATCTGTATAATATCATACGAGATTAGTTAATTGTAATTTAGCCAATTCTTTTATTATTGCATTTTTGTTTTTGTTTTCTTTGTTTTCTTTTGTTGATCTTTGTTAATATTTTTCTTTGTGTATTTTTGTTGTCTCCTTTGTCTACTTTGTACAGGAATCAGTTCTTTAGTGCATGCATAGAAGAGAGGAACCCTTTCTCGAGCCGTTTGATCCAGAGATAGAGAGAACGTTACTAAGAAGATTACGAGAAGCTCGAGAAATGGCTGAGAATAATGAAGCACAGCACCCTAGATCGATGATGGACTTTGCGCAGCCGGCATTTCAGGGATCGTTGTCTAGTATTACGAGGCCGACGATTCAAGCAAACAATTTTGAGATCAAGCCGGCAATCATACAAATGATTCAGCACTCGGTGATGTTTGGGGGAGCAGCGACTGATGACCCGAATAATCACATCTCCAACTTTTTGGAGATTTGTGACACGTTCAAACACAATGGCGTCTCTGACGATGCCATCAGGTTAAGGCTCTTTCCTTTTTCATTACGAGATAAGGCTAAAGCATGGTTAAATTCACTTCCTGCAGGTTCAATAACAACATGGGAGGGGATGACAAAGGCGTTTTTGTCAAAGTACTTTCCCCCTTCCAAGACGGCGAAGATGCGGAATGATATCACGACTTTTGGGCAATTTGACCCAGAAACTTTGTATGAAGCGTGGGATCGTTTTAAAGAGTTGTTGAGGAGATGCCCACACCATGGTCTACCCATATGGGTACAGGTACAAACGTTCTATAACGGTTTATTTTCTGCTAACCGTTCAATGATTGATGCAGCATCTGGGGGATCCATAATGAGAAAGACGCCGGAAGAAGCATATAGCTTGTTGGAGGAAATGGCGTGCAACAGCTACCAGTGGCAATCTGAGAGGAGCACGCCACAGAAACCAATGGGAGTCCATCAAGTGGACGAAATCACTGCTCTTTCGGCTCAATTAGAAGCCATGAACCGGAAGATAGACAGCATGGGAGCAGCAGCAATGCAGGCCCAAACTATTTTCTGTGAGCTGTGTGGAGGCGGTCATCCTAGCATCGAGTGCCAGGCAGGTAATCAATTTAACCAATCCGTTGAAGCTGTTAATTTTGTAGGTAACAGGCCACCCCATAATTCCTACCCAAACTACAACCAACCATGGAGGAACCACCCGAATTTGAGGTGGTCGAATCAAGAAAATGTGTTGAACCCTAAACCGCAGGCCGGGTTCACACAAAAGCCGAGTATGGAGGAATTGATGGCGAAGCTGATTTCATCAACAGAGGTGAGGATGCAGAATCAAGATGCATCAATCAAAAATTTGGAGGTGCAGATAGGGCAGTTGGCCACATTGATATCTGGGAGGACGCAAGGTACGCTCCCGAGTGATTCTGTAAAGAATCCGAAGGAGCCATCAAATTGAAAAGGCGAAGAGGTGACAGTCCAGCTTGGGACTATAAATTAAGAACTCCTGTCTTTCCTTCCTTGAGTTTTGTTTTTGATTTCGTGTTTTGTTGAGTTTTGTTAGTTTGTTTGTGTTTTTTTAGTTTGTCTGGAATTGAATTCGTGTCTTTTCTAATGCAGATGTGAAAGCAAGGGCAAGTTGGTTTTAGGCGAAGCAATCCGAGAGAAAGACGTTGAGAAAAAGAAAAATTTTAAAATTTTGGTTGCTGCTGCTGGCGATCGATCGGTGGAAATCTCGATCGATCGCCCGAATTTTTAAAATAACTTTTTGCCTACTGCCTCGCTCGATCGATCGAGAATTTTTCCGATCGATCGAGCGAGAGAAAATTTTGAAAAAATAAAGGGGCAGACGCAGTAACCATCACTTTCCCCAAATCATTTTTTTCCTCTCAACAGCAAACCCTAGCCGTCCCTTTCAATTTTCCTCTTCTAATCTCATCAAGTTTCCATAGAATTTCAATTTACTTCAATTCTAAGAAGTAATATTCATCCTAATGAGATTTTCATTGCAGATCTGAAGATTTGAAAGGACAATTGGGTAGAAGCGCATAAAGAAGGGAATTCCAAGCCGAGTGCCACAATTCTCCAAGATCAAATTTTTAAGAGGTAATTGGTTTCCAATCATCCAAGATTTTAGCTTTTGGTGCGATTTCGTGAAATTTTAGAAGTGGGTTGGAAAAGAATTCCAATTAGGAGGAAGTTTTGTGGTATTGAAGGGTGCCGGATTTATAGTGTTGTGGGGGTGTTAGTGAATTGAATTGAATTCGTTGGGAATCATTTGGCAAGAGTATGTCTTCCAGAAAGAGGTCAAAGCAGGCGGAAGCTTCCCAGAAGCAAAAGCAGGCAGAGGCTACTGGTTCTGAATCAGTTTTTGATGAGCAAAAGTTTCTCAATGCCAAGATTGCTGATTTATACCCCACCTACCATAAGAAACCCCTGAGCCGTGAAAGGGGAATGAGCTTAGATAAATTGGAGTGTCCTGTCATTAGGACAGCACGCCGAAAAGGGTGGTTCCAATTCATTCAAACACCGATTGATGCTGTGGTGCCACTGGTGAGGGAGTTCTATACAAATCTTCGAGCAATTCAACCAGGGCACCAAGTACGTGTTTATGTTCGAGGGAAAGATGTCTTGGCGGATCGAGCCACAATCAATAATATCCTCCGGATGCCATTCATTCACAACTGTGAATACCAATCTTTCAAGAACAGCAAGATCGACTACGATGAGGTATTGACAGTCATTGGCAAGCCGGGAGTGGATTGGCAGAGGAATGACAAAGCAGAGCCACAGTTGGTTCTAAAGAAGAATTTGAAGCCAGAGGCCCAAGCATGGTTTTCATTTGTCGCCTCACGGGTCATGCCATCGACCCACACTTCTGAGGTGACAAAAGATAGAGCGGTCCTGGTTTATGCCATCCTCTCAGGGAAGGATGTGGACTTCGGGGAGATCATCAGTGATCATATTGAAGAGATGGGAAGCAGCCCTCCGACCTCCGCACTACCGTTTCCATCCACGATCACTGCCTTATGTCAGCGATACGGAGTGACATGGGGGGAAGACGAGGAGCTACTTCCACCGAAGACACCAATCATTGTGTCCGAGCCTACGAGCCGAAGACGACCCTCGGACACTACACAAGCTGGAGCATCATCCTCTGCTGCAGAGCATACACGAGTTACTTTGGATTCTCTACATAGGGATCTCCAAGATATTCGCCTGGAGCAGCAGAGCATTCACAGCATGCAGCGGGACATTCATAGCATGCAGAGAGCATTGCAGATGGACCATGAGCAGGTAGCTCAGCGACAGATGGAGTTCATGCACTATCAGAGTGCATGGAACACTGCCATGGCCCAGGGCTTTCCAGGTTTCCAGTTCCCGCCAGAGCCACACTTTGCACCTTACCAGCCACATGCACCTCCACCTTCCGAGTACCCACCATTTCCGCCATATCAGGGCGAGGAGCACCACTACCCAGTCCCCCCTCCGGAGCATGATGAGGATGACGATCAGTGACGATCGTCATCATGGTATGTGTCTTTGCCTTGGCATTTATTTTTCTTGTTCATTGAGGGCAATTCACATGCTAAGTTTGGGGGGGTTTTTGAGTATTTGTACATAATCTTGCTTTTGCACATATTGCTACTTGTCTTGTTTCTTTTCCTAGCATGACTGCATGATGTTGAGACTAATTTGTCCTTGAGCATTACCAACAAAATTTTTTTTTTTGGATTGAGTGATTCTTGAGAATTGATGAATTGGACTTGCAATGGTAATACATGATGAAATTAATCCTCATCTAGATAGGAACCATGAAAATGTTTAACTTGTTTGTATATATCCTTTGTTAACTATATGTCAAAACTGAGGAATAATTTGAGCACTTATTGAGTCATGATTGAGTGAAGTATGTATTGATTAAATTGAAAACTTGTGTTAACTATGATGAGTCTTGAGTATCTTAGAGAACTTTACAGTTTAGTTGAAAGCACTTTGAGGCGAAATTTATAATTAGGAACTAGACTTGGAGATGATTTAGGCGATCTTTGGACCGTTTGAGCCTTTCAAGCCTACCTGTTATATATTATTCCTTAGTGTCCCCTTTTGAGCCTTATTGAAAAAAGAATGGTATATGCATTGCATATGATTAGACCCCCATTCGACATTCTTGGCAACTCACTATACCACCTTGGTTTGAGCCTAAAAGAAAATTTTTACCTACCCCTAGGAGAGTATAATGAATCTCATTCATTGCAAAGAATTGTTATATGCAAATGAGTTCAAAAGGAACAAAAGAATGAGCAAAGAAAAAGAAAAGATGTAGAGAAAAGCCTTGAAAAGAAAAATTCAAAATAAGACCCAAAGTGGCCAAGGCTAGAAAAAAAAAGTTGAAGAGAAGCTCAAGAAAGAGTTGAACTGATTTTATTATACTCTCTTCTTTGAATCCCTCCTACCTTTTCTTTGAAGCCGACACCAAAAGGCCTAACGTTATAAGCTTTTAAGACCTTTTGATCCAAGTCTAGGGAACAATTACATTAGTGGAGAAGTGCTGGATAGTAAACTTGTAGAGTATTTCAAAGTAATCTTGACTAGGAGTTAATATGGCACATGTTGATTTTAAAGATATATATGTAACTCATGTTTGACAATAGCACACACGCACGTTCCGATGTTGCGATGTATTGTTTAGCTTAGGAGAAAATGCTTCGTGTTAAATGTTGATTGACTTCTATTACTGTGTAAGTAGGATTTCTGAGCTGTTACATATGTTGCAAAGATAATTCATGCTTAGTATCGAGTTTAACTTTTCTTTTGAGTTTATTGCTTGCTCGAGGACGATCAAGTCTAAGTTTGGGGGAGTTGATAGGCGTAGATTTTGAGTGATTTTAACTGTGATTTCTTCCCATTTTCTGTACTTTTTCCTGGATGATATTATGCTTTTTGGTGTTTATTCATGTGTTTCAGGAAATTTGATCAGAAGTGGAAGAAATGAGCTAATGAGAAGATAACGGGCGAAATCGAGGCGTAAAAGACAAGAAAATTAAGAAGGTGGATTTTTCAGATCTCGATCGATCGAGATTTATTCTCGATCGATCGAGCCAGCCAGTAGCAAGACTCAGAATTTTCGAAGGCCCGATCGATCGGTGGAAATTCCCGATCGATCGAGCGAGGCAGTAAGTTCCAAAAGCTGGCGTGAACAGTGCACCGATCGATCGGTGAAATTCTCGATCGATCGAGACGCGAGATCTGAAGATTTTATTTTCCTATTTTATCGAGATTTTTGGAGGGCTTTTTAAGGGGACTCTCTTCCACAGAATTAAGGACGAACTTTGAGAGAAAAAATCAGACTTTTTAGGTCAAGAGCAGCCGCCCTAGCCGCCGCCCAACGCCGGAAGAAGGAGATCCAATCTCCGTTCTTCGTCCAAAGTCGAGCCTATCCGTTCCGGAGTGCAAGGAAGGAACAAGAGAAGAAATCACGGTGCAACGCACGGATTCATCCATCGTTTATCGTATTTCTAAACTTAATTTATTTGATTTTCAATTTGCATTTGTTGTTTTTAAGGTCGAGAGACAAGAAAACTCATTTGTAATTGATTTGCATTGAATTTGGTTTATATTATTGAAGTTTTAGTTCGTTATGTTTGATATTATTGATTCATTGATAGTCGAGCGCATTGATATTTAAAGTTCATAAATTAATTGCATGTGTAGATCAGAGTCTAGCTAGCTTTGATTGAATTTGAGAGTTACAGCCGAGATCGAGAGATAACGCTGTAACAAGCTCCATTAATTTATGATGTATGTTACGATTGAGATCGAGAGATGATATCGCATACGTGAGAACTTAAAATCGAAAGGTTTAGAGTTAATAGGTTTTGATAATTTAAGCAACTTTAAATTAGTAAATAGGTGCACGAGAGTGGCTTGTTCTAATTTATTGTTAGTTTCGTTACAGCTCGAGAGAGTGTATCGAATAATCGTGAAAACCTTTCACCTTTAAATTCAATTGGTTAATAAATTGAGAATTCCATTGAATCATTAGAGATAACATAATTGAACGACAAACTTGGTAATTTTCTTGAGTAACTTACCTTTGCATTCCCGGAACCATTATTGTCATTGTTTCTAGTTTAATCTTTATTCGTTAGATTAATTTAGCGTTAGTTAATCAAGCTCCTTTAATCGTAGGCTAAATATAATTTGATTGATCTTATTTGGTACTTATACGTTAGTCCCTGTGGATTCGACAACCTGTACTTAATTTTCACTATACTAAAACTTGACACCGTGCACTTGCGGTAGAATCGCTTCAACCCATACACTGAAAAATAATTGTTTAAAAATAAAGGCGGTCACTACAATATACTACCTTGAGTGTATTCATATCAAAGTTATACCCATACTTAAACCCACATGCATAAAAATTACCCAACAATATCAGTACCCATCCAAGCTCTTCTGAAAACAGGGTACATATTTCTTTTTCTAGATTTTCGAACACCACATTTCAAACCAACAAATCCACCAAATTAGACATGCATCATGTTCAAAGAAATATGCTAGGGGCTTCATTATACTACCATGCAAGTACTCAAAACAAAAATTCAACCAAACATAGACCAACATGCTTTAAATCACCTCAACTCTAACTCAACTCAACCAAAAATTAACTAAAACAAGATATGGTTCATCACCCCTCTTGGCTCCAACTTTTTGCAAGGTTTTAAGCCTTGAAATTTGAAATCTCTTCCTCCTACAAGCTAGGCTGCTGCTGGACGATTTTTGGGGGTGAAGAGGAAAGTTTTCTGAAATGAAAAAGGTGGAGTGGAAGAGTTGGGAAAGTGAGGGTATGGCCAGCTGTGGCAGCATGGGTCAAGGGGGGGTGGTTGGGTGTTGGGTGGTGTGATGTGTTACGTTTTGGTCCCGGTATTTAGCACGATGTATTAAAATATCATCACATGATATTTTATAGTATTTACTCAATAAAATACTTCAATTTCCAATTAAACATGCTTCACCTAAACAATTAACACCCACCCCAAATAACTATGTCATAACCCAAATTCCCAACATATATCACATGCACCCTGAAATGCATTCCCCCCAATATTATTAATTCAACCCTATGAATTAATACCATAATCCTCATTTAACATAATAAATGTTCTAAGTCACATAATCATTTCGGGGATATCACAATACTCCCCTACTTATAAGATTTCGTCCTCGAAATCCGCATGCACTTACCAAAACGAAACAAAACATAAATCACATACCGGAAAACAGTTCTGGATAGTGATGTACCATGTGTCGCTCCGTCTCCCACGTGGCCTCCTCGACGCCCCTACGATCCCACTGAACTTTGACCATAGGAATAACTTTGTTTCGTAGTATGCGATCTGCCCGATCCAGAATCCTGATAGACTTCTCCACATAGGAAACATCGGACTCTATCAGAACCTCAGAAGGTTGCAACACATGAGAAGGATCTGGCTCGTACTTCCGCAACATAGAAACGTGAAACACATCGTGTATGCCGGACAGAGAGGGCGGTAAGGCCAATCGGTATGCCAGAGTACCAATACGCTGTAAGATCTCATACGACCCAACATATCTCGGGGATAACTTCCCCCGCATACCAAAACGTACTACACCTCTGAAAGGTGAGATCTTCAAAAAGACCTTGTCGCCCAACTGAAACTCTAACGGCCGACGCCGTTGATTAGCATACGCTGCCTGTCTGTCTTGGGCTGCTTTCATTTTCCTTCTGATCACCTTAACCTTTTCTTCCATTTCTTGGACCAATTCTGGTCCTCCGACCGATTTACGGTCCACATCGTCCCAATATAACGGTGACCTACAACGTCTACCGTAAAGAGCCTCAAAAGGAGCCATTTGTATGCTCGCTTGGTAGCCATTGTTATAAGAAAACTCCACTAAGGCTACTGAGTCCTGCCAAGAAGTATCGAACTCCAACACACAAGCCCGTAACATATCTTCGACCTTCTGTATGGTACGCTCGGTCTGTCCGTCCGTTTGAGGATGATAGGCTGTGCTAAACCTCAACTCTGTACCTAGAGCTGACTGAAGACCTTCCCAGAAGTGAGATGTAAACCGCGGATCTCGATCAGACACAATCGAAACAGGGATCCCATGCAGTCTCACCACATCTCTGACATATAACTGTGACATCCTCAAGTACGTGAAGGTCATACAATATGGAATGAAGTGAGCCACTTTAGTTAATCTGTCCACGACTACCCAGATGGCATCAAAGCCCGAAACAGTCCTCGGTAAGTGGGTCACGAAGTCCATGGATACGTGCTCCCACTTCCATTCTGGTATCTCCAAACTTCTAAGCTCACCACCAGGCCTCTGTCTCTCAGCCTTCACTTGCTGACAAATCAGACATCTCTTGACGAATGTGGTGACATCTTGTTTCATTCGTCTCCACCAAAACTGGCTGCATAAGTCTTTGTACATTTTCTTGCCGCCCGGGTGTATACTCATCCTGCTGCAATGAGCACGCTGTAGTATTCCCTGACGCAACTCAGGCGTATTCAGAACCACCCATCGATCACCTAACCTCAAGGAACCATCCTCAGCCGTCCTGAACTTCGACGACTGGCCCAGACGAACCAATGACAACCATCTCTGAACTTCCTCGTCAGTCTCCTGAGCCTTCCTGATGTGATCATAAATAACGGGCTCAGCTAATAAGGTCAAAACCTGTACCGGTGAAGCAGACACATCATAATCAAATCCCAACTGGCAGTAGGAGCCCATCATAGCTGATAGACACATGGCATCCTCTGCTGTGCTCTTCACCTTCCGACTCAAAGCGTCGGCTGTCAAATTTGCTCTTCCCGGATGGTATTCGATTTCACAATCATAGTCCTTCAGCAGGTCCATCCATCTCCTCTGTATCATATTCAGCTCAGCCTGCGTAAACAAGAACATCAGGCTCTTGTGATCAGTGAAGATAGTGAAGGAGGTACCATATAAGTAGTGTCGCCATATCTTCAAGGTGAACACTATAGCTGCTAGCTCCAAATCATGGACTGGATACCTCGTCTCGTGTGGCTTCAATTGTCTCGAAGCGTAAGCCACAACGTGCTTATCCTGCATCAGTACGCATCCTAAACCCTGAAGCGATGCGTCAGTATAGAGAACGAACCCCTTGTTTTCCCTGGGAATCACCAAAACTGGCGCTGAAGTTAATCTATGCTTCAACTCCTGGAAGCTCTGCTCACAAGCTTCCGACCAAAAGAATGGAACTCCCTTCTGAGTTAGCTGCATCAGTGGCTTGGCAATCTTTGAAAATCCTTCGACAAAGCGTCGATAATACCCAGCCAAACCCAGAAAACTTCGGATCTCAGTAACTGAAGTCGGCGCAGACCAATCCATAACTGCCTCTATCGTCCTGGGATCTACTGATATCCCTTCTTGAGAGATAATATGACCCAAGAACGCTACACTGCTCAGCCAGAACTCACACTTGCTGAGCTTGGCGTACAACTGATGATCTCTGAGGATCTGAAGCACCGTCCTCAAATGATTGGCATGCTCCTCCTTACTTCTTGAATAGACAAGAATGTCATCAATAAACACGATCACGAACTGATCAAGATACCTCTGAAATATTCTGTTCATCAAGCTCATAAATACTGCAGGGGCATTCGTCACCCCGAATGGCATCACCAAGAACTCGTAGTGCCCATACCGAGTTCGAAAGGTTGTCTTTTGTATGTCATCAGCTCTAACTCATATCTGGTGGTAGCCTGACCTCAAATCAATCTTCGAGTAAAGCTCTGTGCCATGAAGCTGATCAAATAAGTCATCAATCCTCGGAAGGGGGTACTTGTTCTTAATCGTCACTTTATTCAATTGGCGGTAATCGATGCACAGACGCATCGAACCATCCTTTTTCTTCACGAACAAGACTGGTGCACCCCATGGTGATACACTAGGGCGAATGTATCCTTTGTCGAGGAGCTCCTGTAACTGCACTTTCAGCTCCCTCAGCTCTGCCGGTGCCATCTTGTATGGGGCACGGGAAATGGCTGATGTCCCTGGCAGTAACTCAATCTCAAACTCCACATCTCTAATCGGCGGAAATCCTGGAATCTCATCCGGGAACACATCAATGAATTCCGCCACGACCGGTATATCCTCGATCCTCAATTCTTCCTTTTCCTCAGATACGTTCACGGCATAAATGATGTAGCCCGTGTGACCGCGTTCCAACAACCGCGACATCTTAACTGCTGAGATCACTGGAATCTTTGGACGAGAGCCGTCCCCATAAAAGGTCCACTGGAACCCCTGATCAGACAGAAAACGTACCATCCTCTGCTGGCAATCAACCACGTCCTGGTATCTGCTCAACACATCAATGCTGACAATGCAGTCAAAATCTGTCATCTCTAACAAAATCAGATCGGCCCTCAGATCATTGCCCTCAAAATAAATGAGGCAATCAGATAACAGTCGATCCGCAATCACATGCTTTCCCGTGGGTGTTGAGACCATGAGAGGCGTGGGCAACGGAGAGGAACACAAGTGGTGTCTCTCCACAAAAGCAGCAGATACAAAAGAGTGGGAAGCACTTGTATCTATCAAAATAAATGCAGGGTACGTAAGTAAATAACACATACCAGCAATAACCTCCTTCGGGGCTGCCTCAACCTGCTCCCGAGTCAGTGCATACACCTGACCCTGCGGCGGTCCTACCGCCTGACCTCCCTATGGTTGAGGTGCAAACTGTTGTCTCTGTGGTGCCGTCCCGGCATCAAATCTTGGCCTACTCGGCCCAAAGTCTGCCTGACCTGCCTGATTGGGGCAAGCCCTAGCCAGGTGGCCCACCTTGCCACAAACATAACAGCCTCGGCAGTCACGTGACAAATGATATCCTCCACAATGGTCACACATGTTCCCCCCTGTCTTACTCCCCTGTGTTGGTCCCCGATTGCTTTGCTTCTGACTCTGAGACTTCTTCCCACTGAATCTAGAAGATGAAGAGGCCCCACGAGGCTTAAACTGGTCTCCTCGTGGCCTCAGGCAATCAACAGCTGGTCTCTAAGGTGGTACGAAAGGGGGTACACCTTCCTTGTACGCACCAACTGCAATCTCTGCCAGCTCTGCCCTAGTCAGGACATCATCAAATGAGTTGGGGTTGTTGGAGACAACCCGATCAAATAACTCTGGCCTCAGTCCCTTCAGGAAATGCCTCATCTTGGCATGACTGCTCACAGCGATATGAGGTACATATCTCAACAGTGAGGAATACTGCATAGCATAATCTGACACTGACAGGCTGCCCTGCTTCAAATTAGTGAACTCATCTTCCTTTAATTGTCTGGCAGCTGCAGAAAAGTACCGGTTAAGGAACCGGGTCCTGAATACAGTCCAATCAACCGTCATACCCTGAGCCCTCAGCTCCATAAATGTTGTCTTCCACCACATGGAAGACTTCTTAGCCAACTGAAACTCTGCCAACCTAAGCCAGGCAGTCCGTGCACAGGGTGCCGATACGAATATCTGCTCTAATCTCTCTAGCCATTCCTCAGCTGCTTCCCCAATCTCAGTCCCTTCAAATAACGGTGGGTGATAGCTCAAGAACTGGGTCAGACTTATCTCCCCTGGTAGCAGTATCTGTGCAATAGGCTCCACGCCTACAGCAGGTGGCGGTAGAGGATTTGACTGAGCAATACTGGCATTGATACTGCCTACATCTCCCACCCCTTCATTGAGGTTCTCCAGATTAATAGCATCCATGCTGTAATACAGTGGTTAACAACAATATCAAAAGCAGTTCATAATATAAGCCATTAGATAACAAGAGTAATCATATTCAAAAGCATGTTAGTATAACAACTTATACAAAGGAATGCACCACATGCATAAACATGCTCACCAATGAATACCTAGCCAACTTGTTTCTAAAGGCTACCCTTTACTCGTTCCCTGGTTATCTAACCTGGCTCTGATACCACTAAATGTGAGACCCCGTTATCTAATCAACAATATACTAAGGTGCAATTAAGAGAACTAATAATAATCATCAGAGGTTTTGATCGTGTTGATATCCTGAGCTTATAGAGATTACAGTACCAAAAGAATTTCAAAAGGGATTAGTTACATCTCTTAGTAACAACGTGTAAAACTATAGTTCTACTACACTCCTTGTAGAAACTATACAAAATGAAACTCTGTTCTGCTAATCCTTTAGCACTCCTTAAAGCACAACGTGTCAACCCCGACCCTTGTTCTCTGTATCAAATGCACCTACAAAGACAACCCCCAACACATGAGCACATCATAATTCATATTCAACATAATGAATGTAAAGCATAATGCATAATCATAGATATAAAATACTTCATGTATTTCCAATGCATTTAAAACGCCCATTGGTTGTCCCTGTACCATAACTCATAATCAAGTCATTATATGAAATTATGGCTTCTTTAAATAAATGTCATGACATAACTTCACTTCTTAAATCTTAAATCTTTTTTAGTCAGTTTATCATCAGTGTATTTTAATGCCCCTCGCTTCGTAATTTTCTTAACAAGCGGTACTTCTTCCGCGCTTCTTCATACAAGCGGTATCTCTTCCTCGCTTCGTATGGCTTACCTCGCCTCCATGTGCAAGCGAGCCTACCCCCTCCCGCTCCACATTTTTAGCGGTATAAGTGGTAAGCATTAAAATCATCACTCGGAAAATCCTGACTCGTGGAATACACACCATTTATTCCACAACATACATATGCAACAACAATGCATAACAACATGTATCATACTCATAATGCACAACTTTGCATCTATCATGTGTCAAATGAAACATACATAAAATACATGTTACCGTTGGGTGCCCGTACGTCGCTTACGTACCTTTCCAAAATATGGTGTGTCGCAGGACTCTATCCTCTGCGTTGTGTAGCTAGCTGTGAAGGCTCTACACAAATGTACAACACAATATTAGATGCCTCATTATAACCCAATACCAAAATTAAACAAATTCCACATTTTTCAAAAACAGGGCATACCGATCAATCAGCCATCATTACCGATCAATCGGTGATCACTTCGAATTTCATAAAAATGCTACGGCTTTTACCGATCGATCGGTGTTCTTTACCGATTGATCGGTCTCTCTGTTTCAGTGCGATTTTCCAGAATTCCCGAACACTCACTTTCATACCAATCAATCTAACATATAAGGCACACCTCATGCTTGAACAAATGTGCTAAGAGCTACAATATACTACCCTGAGTGTATTCATATCAAAGTTATACCCATATTTAAACCCACATGCATAAAAATCACCCAACAATATCAGTACCCATCCAAGCTCTTCTGAAAACAGGTTACATATTTCTTTTTCCAGATTTTCGAACACCACATTTCAAACCAACAAATCCACCAAATTAGACATGCATCATGTTCAAAGAAATATGCTAGGGGCTTCATTATACTACCATGCAAGTACTCAAAAAGAAAATTCAACCAAACATAGACCAACATGCTTTAAATCACCCCAACTCTAACTCAACTCAACAAAAAATTAACTAAAACAAGATATGGTTCCTCACCCCTCTTGGCTCCAACTTTTTGCAAGGTTTTAAGCCTTGAAATTTGAAATCTCTTCCTCCTACAAGCTAGGCTGCTGCTGGACGATTTTTGGGGGTGAAGAGGAAAGTTTTCTGAAATGAAAAAGGTGGAGTGGAAGAGTTGGGAAAGTGAGGGTATGGCCAGCTGTGGCAGCATGGGTCAAGGGGGGTGGTTGGGTGTTGGGTGGTGTGATGTGTTACGTTTTGGTCCCGGTATTTAGCACGATGTATTAAAATATCCTCACATGATATTTTATAGTATTTACTCAATAAAATACTTCAATTTCCAATTAAACATGCTTCACCAAAACAATTAACACCCACCCCAAATAATTATGCCATAACCCAAATTCCCAACATATATCACATGCACCCTGAAATGCATTCCCCCCAATATTATTAATTCAACCCTATGAATTAATACCATAATCCTCATTTAACATAATAAATGTTCTAAATCACATAATCATTTCGGGGATATCACAATTACTTCCTCCGGAGCCGCTGTAGCCTGCTCCCTTGTCAAAGCATAAACTTGCCCCTGAGGTGGCCCCATAGGCTGACCTCCGTACTGCCTCGGTACAAATGGTGGTCTATGCTGCACTGCTCTGTCTACAGGCCTCCCCGTAGAGTTCCGTGGTCCCTCCCTATTGGGACACTGCCGAGCAAAGTGGCCCTTATCGCCACAAACATAGCATCCCACACAGTCTTTTGTCGAATGTGGTTGCCCACAAACAGAGCACTAGACCTTCCCGAATCTGCCTCCCTCTGACTGTCCTCTTCCTGGAGGGGCATCAATCCTACGGCTTCCTTTCCAACGATTCTCGGGCCTCTTACCACTGAATCTCGAAGCCGATGTGTTCCCCCTTGGTTTGAATTGATCGCCCCTCGGCTTCAAATTATCAGAAGTAGATTTATGTGGGGGTGCTGGAGGTGGTACGGTATCAGGGTATGCACCAACTCCCAGTTCGGCTAGCTCAGCCCGTGAAAGTGCATCATCAAAACAAGCAGGGTCATAAGTGACCACCCTGTCATACAGTTCCGGCCTCAAGCCCTTCATGAAGTTCATCATCTTTGCTTGCGTACTTGTGGCGATATGAGGCACATATCTGAGCAAAGACCATTAATGAAGAGCATAATCTGACACAGGCATGTTACCTTGCTTAAGATTAGTAAATTCATCCTCTTTAGCCTGTCGTGCAGCAGCCAAAAAATAGCGGGTCAGAAACCGAGTTCTGAACAGCTTCCAATTAATTTCATGACCTTGAGCCTCTTGCTCTACTACTGTGGTCTTCCACCACATCAGCGCCTTCTTGGCCAATTGGAACTCCGCTAGTCTTATCCAGGCTGTCTTAGCACAAGGGGCTGCCACAAATATTTGCTCGATCCTCTCTAACCATTCCTCAGCATGTTCCCCTGTCTCAGTTCCTTCGAACATCGGGGGTCGGTATGTCAGAAACTGAGCCAAACTTAGCTCCCCAGGTAGCAACTGTTGTTCGGACGGTTCTTGCCCAAGGCTGGTGGTGGTAGGGGATTAGTACGCCCAGCACTTGCATTAACACTTACTGCATCACCCACTTCAACATTTGTTGCCATGCTGCAAGACAAGGGTTAACAACAATACCCAAAAGCAGTTCATATAATACATCGTTAGAGAAACAAAACATGTTAGTATAACATCATATACTTCATATGCAACACATGCACAAAACATGTTTAAAAAGAAGCACCTAGCCAACTTATTGCTAAGGCTACCCTTCACTCATTCCCGGGTTATCTAACCACTGTTCTGATACCACTAATGTAGGGTCTTCCTACCTTCACATCGTATTAATAACGTATTATGGACTAAACATGCATTAATAATGTCTGAGGGTTCCGGTTGTAGCTTTGAGCTAATGAGATTACATGCCAAAAGTAAAATTTCAAAACTTAATTAATTACATTCCTGCCAATGAATGTTAAAGCGATAGAATTATACTACTCCTAGAGTAGAGACTATCCAAAAATCATGTATCCTAACTTCTTTCATGCTCCTCATAGCTCACTGTTTCAACCCGACCCTGAGCCTCCTTCAGACCAAAAGCGTACCTACAGGGATAACACATAATGAGCATATACATCATTTCTTAACATCATAAAAAAACATAACAGTAAATGCATGAAATCTTAGTTAAGTAAACTTGCTGGTTATTTGTTAACTTCCTTTTTTGTTGTCCCTGATTCACATTCATGCATATGGGCATCGTACCCTATCGTATGGCATCTTACCATGTCATAAACATCGTATGGCATCTTATGTAAGGACCCTAATCCTTAAGTGCAGAAACAAGGCATAATAGAGCTAATATAATGATCAGAGTGAGAAAAGAACATGTTGAGTCTATGAGCTTAAGCATTACATGCCATAATATTAAGGACTTTCAAAAAAAAAATGGATTAATTACATTCCTCATCAATGAATGCTATCCACTAGTTTTACACTACTCCTAGAGTAGACACTAGACAAAATAATCCTGTCCTTGAATCCTCATAAGAATGCTTCACAAGCTCACCACCTCAACCCGTTCAAAGCTTGCTATCATGCCAAAAAGGTACCTACAAGGACAACCCCCAAACATGATCAATAGTAATCATTCATATTCAACACAATATGAAAATGAAGCGTAAATGCATAATCAATATAAAAACACTTCCTGTTTTTCCATGCATTACAAACGCTTCCCGTTTGGTTGTCCCTGTACCATAACTCATGAGTATAATCAATAGATTATTTTTCAATGGCCAAAACATGTCATGACATCATATACCATCTCAACTGTACCAAATATTGGTCACCATTCCCTAGTCTGTCCATCACAGTGTATTTTAATGCCCCTCGCTTATATTCATATGGGCGGCATAGGATAACCTCGCTACAATGGACATGCGGCGCTCCCACCCCTCGCTTCACAGAGAGCGGCAAATACCCTTTCCTCGCCCCATATGACAACCACGCTCAAATGTGACATGCGGCGCTCCCACCCCTCGCTTCACATTTAGCGGAACCAATACAAAAAGCGGCAAGCATTAAAATCATCAAAGGATGACCACGACTCATGGGATGTGCATCCAATAATCATAATATGCATCTAACATCAATATGCATAAATTAGCATGTATATGCATCCACAATGCAATACCTCATATGGCATAAATCAACATGTATATGCATCCACAATGCAATACCACATATATACTCGCATCCACAATGCATAAACAATGAGCATATAAAATACATGTTACCGTTGGGTGCCCGTACGTCCACTACGTACCTTTCCAAAAGCGGAATATGGTAGGACTTCAATTCCTCGGCTGTGTTGCCACCTAGGTTGGTTCTACATATTCACACAGATCAATATTAGAACCCAATAATAGTCCAATTACCAAAAATCCACAAAATAGCCAAAAAAACCAAGGCAAAACATTTCTGGGGCTGGCGATCGATCGGCCCTTTCACCCGATCGATCGCGAGTCTGCACCCCGAGGCCATCGCCTCACTGCCCGTCTCGATCGATCGGGCACCCATGCCGATCGATCGGGAAAACGTCTCGATCGATCGGAAATTTTCTCGATCGATCGGGAAGCCCGAAAATTTCCCACTTTCCTTACTGCCGAGCTCGATCGATCGGGAGCTATTCTCGATCGATCGAGAAATGCTGAAAAGGCGAGAAATCGCCATTAATGTGCACAGAATCTTCCCAAACCACATATAAACCATAATACTCCAACCCAATAACCCAAAAACACCCATATACAACATAAACTTCCAAAATACACCTTAAAACAACCATAAATCCCACCATTAACCAAACCCACAACAACCCAACAAAACCCATTTTAACATCAACCCAAACTCAAACAAAACCTTACAAAATTAAAGCATGAGGTACCCATACCTCTTGGGGATCTCAAATCACCCAATAATCTCCTCAAAACAAGATTTTGCAAGAACTTCTCTCCACCCTTGAGCTCCTACTCGAAAATGTGAAGGGGGAGAAGGGTTTGGGTGTTGGAGATAATTTGGTAAAGTAAAATAAGAGTGGATGGGGTGGGGTTGGGTATAAGAGTGAGTTTATTAATTAAAATTCATACCAAATAATTTCATGGTGTATAAAACACCCCAACATGATATTTTCCAAAGCATTTACTCAAAATGCACCATAATATCAATTAACACATGATTTCACATAAATTGCTAACTAAGGCAAATAAATCATGCTTCCAATAATATTTACCCAACATGCACCACATGCACCCTAAAATGCAACCCCGGGTCATCCTATCCACATGACCATGCATTTCCACATAAGGTAAATAAATCCCAACACATAATCAATTACCACATAATTAATCATGTAAACATAATTTAAAGCCAAATAGCAATTAACCATTTCGGGGATGTCACAATACTCCCCTACTTATAAGATTTCGTCCTCGAAATCACATGCACTTACCCCAACAGAAACTAAACATAAACTCATACCAGAGAATAGTTCCGGGTAGTGCTGCACCATATGCTGCTCCGTCTCCCACGTAGCCTCCTCGACACCCCTGCGATCCCACTGAACTTTGATCATCGGTATCACTTTGTTCCGAAGTCTACGGTCTGCTCTGTCCAGAATTCTAACAGGCCGTTCCACATAAGATATATCTGACTCTAACTGAACTTCGGAAGGCTGTAACACGTGAGACGGATCCGGCTCATACTTTCGCAGCATCGATACATGAAACACATCATGTATCCCAGATAAAGAAGGCGGCAAAGCCAGTCGGTACGCCAATGTGCCAATGCGCTGCAAAATCTCGTACGGTCCCACAAACCTCGGAGACAGTTTCCCGCGCATCCCAAACCGCACAACGCCTCTGAAAGGCGAGATCTTCAAAAAGACCTTATCTCCCAACTGAAACTCTAACGGTCTCCGCCGTTTATTTGCATAAGCTGCCTGTCTGTCTTGGGCTGCTTTCATTTTCTGCCTTATAGTCTTTATCTTCTCTTCCATTTCCTGGATCAACTCAGGCCCTCCGACTGATCTACTGTCCAAATCATCCCAACATAAGGGTGATCTACATCGTCTGCCATAAAGAGCTTCAAACGGAGCCATCTGAATACTCGCCTGGTAGCTATTGTTATACGAAAACTCTACCAAAGGCACTGAATCCTGCCAAGAGACATCGAACTCCAGAACGCAAGCTCTCAACATGTCCTCGAGCGTCTGAATCGTGCGCTCGGTCTGGCCATCCGTCTGAGGATGATAAGCAGTGCTCAATCTGACCTCAGTTCCCAAAGCTGACTGAAGGCCTTCCCAAAAATGAGATGTGAACCGCGGATCTCGATCTGACACAATAGAAACAGGGATCCCATGCAATCTAACCACATCTCTAATATACAACTGCGCCATCCTCAAAAATGTGAAAGTCATGCTGTAGGGGATAAAGTGGGCTACCTTGGTCAATCTGTCCACAATCACCCAAATAGCATCGAAGCCTGAAGCACTCCTCGGCAAATGAGTCACGAAGTCCATGGAAATGTGCTCCCACTTCCACTTCGGTATCTCCAAGCTTCTCAACTCGCCGCCAGGCCTCTGTCTCTCTGCCTTAACCTGCTGGCAGATCAAACACCTCTTCACAAAAGCGACGACATCGGACTTCATTCTCTTCCACCAAAACTGACCACGCAGATCTCTGTACATCTTCTTCCCGCCTGGGTGGATGCTAAGTCTGCTACTGTGAGCTCGCTCCAAGATTCCCTTACGTAACTCTGGCGTACTTGGAACCACCCAGCGGTTACCCAATCTCAAAGATCCGTCGTCGGCCACTCTGAACTTCGTCGGCTGACCAAGATGCACTATAGACAACCATCTCTGAACCTCAGCATCTGATCTCTGAGCTCTCCTGATGTTCTCATAAATATCTGGCTCAGCTAATAAGGTAGAGACATACACTGGTGATGCATCTATGTCAAAATCATAGCCCAGATGGCAATAGGAGGTCATCATAGCCGACAAATGAATGACGTCCTCAGCAGAACTCCTCACTTTCCGGCTCAAAGCGTCTGCTGTCAAATTGGCTTTCCCAGGATGGTACTCTATCTCGCAATCATAGTCCTTGAGTAGGTCCATCCATCTCCTCTGCCTCATGTTCAGCTCTGCCTGAGTGAATAAAAACTTGAGGCTCTTGTGGTCCGTATAGATGGTAAACGACGTATAATGCCTCCAGATCTTCAGGGCGAAGATGATAGCCGCCAATTCCAAGTCATGAACTGGATATCTGGTCTCATGCGGCTTCAACTGCCTCGATGCATAAGCTACCACATGCTTATCTTGCATCAGAACACACCCAAGGCCCTGAAGCGATGCATCAGTATACAGAACAAATCTGGAGTTCTCCGTCGGGATCACTAACACTGGCGCCGTCGTCAACCGGTGCTTCAATTCCTGGAAGCTCTCCTCACAAGCTTCTGACCAAAAGAAAGGCACACCCTTCTGAGTCAACTGAGTCAGCGGCTTGGCAATCTTCGAAAAGCCCGCGACGAAGCGCCGATAATACCCGGCCAAACCAAGGAAACTCCGGATCTCAGGTACAGAAGTGGGGGCAGCCCACTCCATTACAGCCTCAATCTTCTTCGGGTCCACTGATATCCCGCCGCTCGAAATGACATGCCCCAGAAACACCACACTGCTCAGCCAAAATTCACACTTACTGAGCTTAGCATACAACTGATGCTCTCTAAGAATCTGAAGCACTGTCCTCAAGTGTTTCACATGATCTTCCTCGCTCCGGGAGTAGATGAGAATGTCGTCAATAAACACGATGACGAACTGATCAAGATACTGCTGAAACACTCTGTTCATCAGACTCATAAAGACGGCCGGGGCGTTCGTCACACCGAACGGCATCACTAAGAACTCATAATGCCCGTATCGAGTCCGGAACGCTGTCTTCTGCACATCTTCCTCTCTGACCCGAATCTGATGATACCCGGATCTCAAATCAATCTTGCTATACACCCTGGTACCTTGCAACTGATCAAACAAGTCGTCTATCCTTGGGAGAGGATACTTGTTCTTCACTGTAGCCTTGTTCAGCTGACGGTAATCGATGCACAACCGCATCGAACCGTCCTTCTTCTTCACAAAGAGAACTGGTGCGCCCCATGGCGACACGCTCGGGCGTATATAACCCTTGTCAAGGAGATCCTGCAACTGCTCTTTCAACTCTCTCAACTCCGCCGGTGCCATCCTATAAGGTGCACGAGAGATAGCGGATGTCCCTGGCAACAACTCGATCCCAAACTCAACTTCCCTAGCCGGTGGAAATCCTGGGATCTCTTCTGGAAATACATCAGCAAATTCTGCCACAACTGGTACATCCTCAACCCTCAGTTCCTTACTCTTTCCAGACGTGTCCACGGCATAAATAAGATAGCCCGTGTGCCCACGTTCCAACAGCTGAGACATCTTGATCGCTGAAATCAACGGAATCTTCGCACGAGAACCGTTGCCAAAGAAAGTCCACTGACTGCCCAACTCAGGTCTGAACTTCACTGTTCTCTGCCGGCAATCTACTACTGCCTGATATCTGTTCAGAACATCAATACCCAAGATGCAGTCAAAGTCTGACATACCCAGCACAATCAAGTCTGATCTCAACTCATTGCCCTCAAAATAAATGAGGCTATCTGCCAAAAACTGATCAGCAACGACGTTTCTTCCAGTGGGTGTCGAGACAAGGAGAGGCGTGGGCAAAGAAGACGTGTGCATATGGTGTCTTTCCACAAATCCCACTGACACAAAGGAATGGGAGGCACCTGTATCTATCAAAACAAAAGCAGGGTACGTAAATAAATGACACGTACCGGCAATCACCTCCTCTGGAGCTGCCTGAGCCTGCTCCCTGGTCAGTGCATATACTTGTCCCTGTGGTGGTCCCACTGTCTGACCTCCCGATGGACGAGGCCCAAACTGCTGCCTCTGCTGCACTATCCTGTCCTCAAACCTTGGCCTGTTGCCTTGATACTCTGACTGGCCTCCCCTGGTGGGACAATACCGAAATGTGGCCCATCTTGCCACAGACATAACATGCAGGACACTTGCTTGAAGAATGTGGTCCTCCACAGTTGTTGCACCTCGGCTCTCCCGGCCTATCCCCTTGTGAAGATCCTCGATTGGCCGACCAATTTCCTTTCTTGCCATCCTGTTTCTGGCCAAAGTATTTCTTTCCACCATACCTCGAAGATGAGGAGGCACCACGGGGTTTAAATGGCTCACCCCGAGGCCTCAAACTGTCACTAGTCTGCCTCTGTTGCGGTACCGGTGGTGGCATGGCATAAGCTCCCACTCCTAGCTCAGCAAGCTCCGCTCTTGTGAGAGCATCATCAAAAGAAGTTGGGTTATTGATGATAACCCGGTCATAGAGCTCCGGTCGCAGTCCTTTCATGAAATTTCTCATCTTGGCACGTCCATCAGAGGCAATATGGGGGACATACCTAAGTAGTGAAGAGTACTGTGTGGCATAGTCTGCCACTGTCATGTTCCCCTGCCTCAGACTTGCAAATTCGTCCTCCTTCGTCTGTCTTGCTGCCGCGGAGAAGTATCGGTTCAAGAACATGGTCCTGAAGAGCGTCCAATCAATCACAGCACCCAGTGCTCTCATTTCCATTACTGTGCTCCTCCACCACATCAGAGGTTTCTTGGCTAATTGAAATTCCGCTAGCCTCAGCCAAGCCGTCACAGCACAAGGAGCCGATACAAAGATCTGCTCAAGTCTTTCTAACCACTCTTCAGCCTCTTCTCCGGACTCTGTCCCCTCAAACCGGGGCGGATGATAAGACAGAAACTGAGTCAAGCTAATCTCACCCGGTAGCAATAACTGAACTACTGGTTCCATCCCTACAGCCGGTGGAGGTAGAGGATTAGCCTGTCCAATACTCGCATTTACACTCCCAACATCTCCGACTTCCTCATTAGCAGCCATGCTGTAACACAAATGTTAACAACAATCCAAAGCAATATATATCATGTCGAGATAACAGGAGTGATATAAGCATGTTAGTATAACCAAATATACACCAATATGCACCACATGCATAAACATGCTTTAAATGTAAGCACCTAGCCAAACATGCTAAGGCTACCCTTCACTCGTTCCCGGGTTCTCTAACCACTGCTCTGATACCACTAATGTAAGGACCCTAATCCTTAAGTGCAGAAACAAGGCATAATAGAGCTAATATAATGATCAGAGTGAGAAAAGAACATGTTGAGTCTATGAGCTTAAGCATTACATGCCATAATATTAAGGACTTTCAAAAAAAAAAAATGGATTAATTACATTCCTCATCAATGAATGCTATCCACTAGTTTTACACTACTCCTACAGTAGACACTAGACAAAATAATCCTGTCCTTGAATCCTCATAAGAATGCTTCACAAGCTCACCACCTCAACCCGTTCAAAGCTTGCTATCATGCCAAAAAGGTACCTACAAGGACAACCCCCAAACATGAGCAATAGTAATCATTCATATTCAACACAATATGAAAATGAAGCGTAAATGCATAATCAATATAAAAACACTTCCTGTTTTTCCATGCATTACAAACGCTTCCCGTTTGGTTGTCCCTGTACCATAACTCATGAGTATAATCAATAGATTATTTTTCAATGGCCAAAACATGTCATGACATCATATACCATCTCAACTGTACCAAATATTGGTCACCATTCCCTAGTCTGTCCATCACAGTGTATTTTAATGCCCCTCGCTTATATTCATATGGGCGGCATAGGATAACCTCGCTACAATGGACATGCGGCGCTCCCACCCCTCGCTTCACAGAGAGCGGCAAATACCCTTTCCTCGCCCCATATGACAACCACGCTCAAATGTGACATGCGGCGCTCCCACCCCTCGCTTCACATTTAGCGGAACCAATACAAAAAGCGGCAAGCATTAAAATCATCAAAGGATGACCACGACTCATGGGATGTGCATCCAATAATCATAATATGCATCTAACATCAATATGCATAAATTACCATGTATATGCATCCACAATGCAATACCTCATATGGCATAAATCAACATGTATATGCATCCACAATGCAATACCACATATATACTCCCATCCACAATGCATAAACAATGAGCATATAAAATACATGTTACCGTTGGGTGCCCATACGTCCACTACGTACCTTTCCAAAAGCGGAATATGGTAGGACTTCAATTCCTCGGCTGTGTTGCCACCTGGGTTGGTTCTACATATTCACACAGATCAATATTAGAACCCAATAATAGTCCAATTACCAAAAATCCACAAAATAGCCAAAAAAACCAAGGCAAAACATTTCTGGGGCTGGCGATCGATCGGCCCTTTCACCCGATCGATCGCGAGTCTGCACCCCGAGGCCATCGCCTCACTGCCCGTCTCGATCGATCGGGCACCCATGCCGATCGATCGGGAAAACGTCTCGATCGATCGGAAATTTTCTCGATCGATCGGGAAGCCGAAAATTTCCCACTTTCCTTACTGCCGAACTCGATCGATCGGGAGCTATTCTCGATCGATCGAGAAATGCTGAAAAGGCGAGAAATCGCCATTAATGTGCACAGAATCTTCCCAAACCACATATAAACCATAATACTCCAACCCAATAACCCAAAAACACCCATATACAACATAAACTTCCAAAATACACCTTAAAACAACCATAAATCCCACCATTAACCAAACCCACAACAACCCAACAAAACCCATTTTAACATCAACCCAAACTCAAACAAAACCTTACAAAATTAAAGCATGAGGTACCCATACCTCTTGGGGATCTCAAATCACCCAATAATCTCCTCAAAACAAGATTTTGCAAGAACTTCTCTCCACCCTTGAGCTCCTACTCGAAAATGTGAAGGGGGAGAAGGGTTTGGGTGTTGGAGATAATTTGGTAAAGTAAAATAAGAGTAGATGGGGTGGGGTTGGGTATAAGAGTGAGTTTATTAATTAAAATTCATACCAAATAATTTCATGGTGTATAAAACACCCCAACATGATATTTTCCAAAGCATTTACTCAAAATGCACCATAATATCAATTAACACATGATTTCACATAAATTGCTAACTAAGGCAAATAAATCATGCTTCCAATAATATTTACCCAACATGCACCACATGCACCCTAAAATGCAACCCCGGGTCATCCTATCCACGTGACCATGCATTTCCACATAAGGTAAATAAATCCCAACACATAATCAATTGCCACATAATTAATCATGTAAACATAATTTAAAGCCAAATAGCAATTAACCATTTCGGGGATGTCACATCTTACCATATGGGCATCTTACCCTATCGTATGGCATCTTACCATATGAGCATCTTACCCTATCGTATGGCATCTTACCATATCATAAACATCGTATGGCATCTTACCATATGGGCATCTTACCCTATCGTATGGCATCTTACCATATCATAAACATCATCATCACTTATCATAAACATCCCCATAGACATCATATCCTCTTTACTCATCATAAACATCATCATCATAAACTTACTTATCATAATCATCATCATAAACATCATATCATCTTTACTCATCATAAACATCATCATCATTACCCAACATGCATAACATGTACCCTGAAATGCAACCCCCGGGCCACGCCTATCAAGTGACTATGCATTTCGACATGATAATTAATTTCAACACATAAATCAATTATCAACATTATTCATCATATAAACATAATTAATGCTCAGATTGCAATTAATTAATTTCGGGGCATCACAATATCAGTGGCATAATACCCCTCGTGTTTACATGACAGCGGCATTAATACCCCTCGCTTCGACATATTAGCGGTATAATATCCCTCGCAACAATATGACAGCGGCATTATCCTTCGCTTCGACATATTTGCGGCAAATATTCTTCAACGCTATAATATGACAGCGGCAAGTATTCTATCATCGCTTCGACATGAAGACGACAAGTATTCTTCATCACTGGAATATAATCTCTACTCTCAATCACATGCACCAATGCATCCATTATACACATGCAACCATAATGCATATCCAACCATGTATGCAACCATAATGCATAACTAAGACCATGTATGCAACCATAGTGCATAACCAATTCAATGCGTATAAATATGTTTTACCGTCCAATGCCCGTACGTCTCACTACGTACCTTAGTCCCAAAATGTGTTGTGTCGCGGACTTTATCTCCTAAGCTGTGTGGCCACCTAGGATGGTTCTACACATTCACACAAACCAATATTAGGAGCCAATAATAGCACAATATCAAAAATTCCACAAAAATATACAAAAACACATTTTTTGTATCTCGCGATCGATCGTCGCAAGGGCCCGATCGATCGCGAGATCATTCTGCCTTCTGCTGAATTTTTCATCCTTCGGTGATCGATCGCCACATTTGGCGTGATCGATCGCCCAAAAGTGGGGATCGATCGCCAACTGCTACTGGAGCGCACTGATGGCTCGTGATCGATCGCCGGAAACGGGCGATCGATCGCCGATCCCTGCACTTCGAAATCCACCATTTTCATCCCAAACCATACCAACACTCATACCTTCAACCCAACAACATAAAAACATAATAAACCTTCAAAATACACCTTTAACAACCCAAAAATTCAACACCCAACCAAAACAATACCAACCAAAAACAAACTCATTTCCAAATCAACCAAAACCATTTCAAAACTAAACCAAACTCCATTAAAACACCAAGGAGGTATCCATATCTCTTGAGAACTCCAAATCTCACAATAAATCCCACAAACCAAGCTTTTGCAGGGATTTCTCCTCCACTTTGAAGCCAAACTCGAAAATGGAAGGGAATTGGGTTTGCAGAAATGATTTGGGGGGAATTGGTAAAGTGATGGTAAAGTGGGGGGTAGTGGGGTTAAAAGAGGGGTTAATTAAAATTGTACCCCAACAATTACCATGATGTATAAAATACCCCAACATGATATTTTAAAAGCATTTTACCAAAATGCATCAAAATTCCAATTAAATCCATGCTTCACCAATTAATTATCCATTACCATAATCAACCATAATAACCCCCAATTTCCCAACATGCATAACATGCATCCCGAAATACACCGCCGGGTCACGCATACCATGTGACTAAGCATTTCACCAAGATAATTACTTCCAACACATAATTAATTATCACCATAAATAGTCACATAAACATAAGTAATGCCCAAATTGCAATTAATTATTTAGGGATATCACATGTTGGTAGAAGTGATCATTCCATGCTGAGAATTATTTATGTCATGGAGAATATGTGAAGCATGTAATGATTCTTTTAAAGAATGAAAATTTTTATTCACATGCGAAGTAAAAAATGTCTAAATGTCGTCATTAAGGTTGGGGTCTTACAGGACCGAAGGTCAGGAATTGCGTCAGACTCAGTTCACCAGGCAATAACGGTTGTACAATAGGTTCCACACCCACAGCAGGTGGTGGTAGAGGATTCGTCTGAGCAATGCTAGCATTAACACTTCCTACAGCGCCCACCTCCTCATTCAGGTTCCCCAAATTTATGGCCGTAATGCTGTAATACAAGGGTTAACAACAATTCCAGAAACAATATATACATTACATCATTAGATAACATGAATAACAATAAGCATGTTAGCATAACAATTATATACCAATATGCACCTCATACATAAACATGCTCATATGTAAACACCTAGCCAACAAGTTGCTAAGGCTACCCTTCACTCATCCTCGGGTTCTCTAACCACTGCCCTGATACCACTAATGTAAGGACCCCAGATCCTTAAGTACGGATTAAGGGTATAAGTAGAGCTAACGTGTATAATCAGGGTATAAAAATTCGTGTTGCGGCCTTGAGCTTTAATGATTACATGCCAAAATAATTACTTCCAAATGGATTAGTTACATTCCTCGCAAAAAGAATGTTAATCCTATAGATTTACACTACTCCTAGAGTAGAAACTATACAAAAGAATCACAGCTTCTATATCAAAAGCACTCCTCGCTAGCTCATAGCATCAACCCGTCCTTAGCTCCTTTATGCCAAAATGTACCTACAAGGACAACCCCCCAAATCATGAGCATATAATAATCCATATTAAACTTAGCATGATTGTAAAGCGTAAATGCATAAACAGTAATTACAAAACACTTCATGTTTTCCAATTGCATTTTAAACGCTCCCTTTTGGTTGTCCCTATATCATAACTCATGAGTATAATCAATGGATTATTTAATGGTTTCACAAATGCCATGACATATCACCATTTCTTTATCACCAATCACTAATCCCTAGTCTGTTATAATAGTGTATTTTAATGCACCTCGCTTGTCATGACAGCGGCACTAATACCCCTCGCTTCGACATATTAGCGGTATTGAATAACCTCGCTCAAATGCGACATGCGGCAATACCCTCGTTTCAACATTTGGGTGCAAATATTCTTTCTTCGCTACAATATGACAGCGGCAAGTATTCTATCATCGCTTCAAGTGATAGCGGCAAAGATTTAAAATCATCACTCAAATATAACCATGACTCATGGGATGTGCACCAAATATTCAACATACACATATGCAATCATAATGCATAATTCAACATGTATTTGCATCCACAATGCACGACTCAATATATATTTGCATCCACAATGCATATTCCAATGATTATATAAAATACATGTACCGTCGGGTGCCAATACGTCTCTCTACGTACCATCCAAAATGTAGGATTTGGAAGGACTTTACTTCCTTTGTTGTGTTGCCACCTGGGATGGTTCTACACATTCATACAAACAAATATTAGAAGCCAATAATAGTCCGATACCAAAAATCCCACAAAAATAACTAAAAACACATAATTTGGCTTCTCGCGATCGATCGCCAATGGGCCCCGATCGATCGCGAGATGCTACTGCCTCAACGCCCAAAATTTACCGCGATCGATCGCTGAAAACATGCCGATCGAACGCGGACTTCGCCGATCGATTGCTTGAACTCGCGATCGATCGTGAAATGTATCTGCCGCGCACCCTGGTGCTCACGATCGATCGAGAAAACGCGCCGATCGATCGCGGATGTCTGTAATCGCGGAAAACCACCATTTTTGAGCACCATCCTCATGCTACCATAAAACATACCACAAACTAACATACTTCAACAACTCAACACACAAAATACTCCATTAAACTACCATGTAACTACACAAAACAACATTCTCAACAAAATGCTACTAGAATAGCCATTTCCACTCAACAATTTATCTAATCTCAACCAAAACATTAACCATAACATAACATGGTTCCTCACCCTTTTTGCTCCAACTTTTTGCAAGATTTTTAAGCAATATGAAAGCAAGCCTTTCTCTCCTCCTTGCTGTTCTGAGTGGGACGAAAATGGGGGGAGAAAGTGATAGAGGATGAGTGATGAGAGGTTGAGTGTTGAGTGAGTGCAAGAGGTATGGGTGAAAAGGGGGCATGGGTTGTGTGGTGGGGGTTTAATGAGTGTAGTAGTAGTAGCAGGGTATGATACATGTTTAATTGTGCTTCGGTATTTACCATGATGTATTCAAATATCCTTACATGATATTTTAAAAGCATTTTCCAAAAATGCACCATAACTTAAATTAACCATGCTTTACCAACATAATCAATATCCAAATGCATAATTATTTCGGGGTATCACAGGTTTTCAACAAATTTTATTACTAACGAGCTTCCAATTCAAAAGGTCATCTTGGCTTGGAGGGTGGAGTGGGAGCTCATCCTAATTTCGTAATGGATAAGCTTGTATCGTGGCCGATCTCCCACATTGATATACGCAATCTTGGGATGTGGTAATAGAAAATGTTGCCAACCTCCCGATGTCCCGGGGGATATTTTGGTGAAGCTCATCAGTCGAGTGTGTATAACTCTCTCGTTAGATATGCTTGTATCTTAACAGCCGAATCTCTTATTTATGGGAGCGTGATATTTAAGATTTTATTGAGACGAGATTTCTAGGATTTTGGTAAGCTTACAGAGATCGTGAAGATCGGATAACCATTATCGGAAATTCTGTCTCCTAGCAGGATCCTGATAAACGTAGAAAAAGAGGCCTACATATACAGTAATGGTCCCTATAAATATCAAGTTTAATCGTTACTTTTTATTCATTCTCAACATATACTGATTACTTTTCATCATATATTTTTCATATTCTCTTGTTTGATTTTAGCGTTTGTAGGAAAACGTCGGAAAAACTTTCTGGTACCCTTCTCACGATTATTTCGTGACTTTAAGTCATCCTCAATGTGAGTTCCATAATTGTTGTTATCCTTATGTATTGGAGAATGAAAGAGAGGTGATCTTCTTCTCTATTGGTATCAAGAGGTAATCTCCCTTTTTTTAATCGATATCAAGTTTCTTAAGAGAAAACAGATCCACTAAATCCAAGCATTTAAAAGAGATAGGATCAGTTTGAAGATGTAGATTATGGTTGGATTGATTATTTATACCATGTTACCCAGTGTTTGACTGGTATATCTCTGGCCCATGGGATATCATACTTATGCTGATTGAGGGTCCCATAATGCTGACGTGATAACCATTCACATACATACATTTATGAAGAAAATGTACAGTTATGCTCCAATTTTCCCCTTTTACTGTTGCCCTTAAAAATCTTGGTCCAAAAAATTTAGCTTCTCTCTCACAATGTCTACGGGAAACATGTCTCTGTATTTTATTTATTATTAATTTATTCAAGCAATCATTTGAAGGTATCATAGGATTCTCATCGCCCTATGATTAGGGGTGTAAACGAATCGAACATGTTCACGAATTTTTTGAGCCGGCTCGAAAAGTGTTTGATTCGTATTCGAAATTCTCGAATTCGAGCCGAACTCGAACATGTTCGAACTTTTTTTTGAGCCGAACTCGAGCCCAAATTACTTTGTTTGATATTTCGCGAGCCGCTCGTGTACTTTAATATTTTATTAATATAACATAGAATATATTTCGAACCTTTCGGGTATTTATTTTCGAGCAATAGTTCGAATAATTCGCTAACATGTTCGAATTTTTCGAGCCGAACTCGAACTCGAACTGAGCTCAAATATAACTATTTCGAGCCTTAAAATTCTCTACAGATTCGGTTCGATTCGGTTTGTTTACACCCCTATCTATGATGGTATGGGATGAGTCGTCGATTCACCAGTATATTGAAATAACCAAATGAAACAGAACGCAGAAAAAAACAAAACAAAACAAAATTGGTCCTATAAGTTATTATAAATTGGATTTTGATATTCTAATTAATTGTTGCAATTCATGTATTGTTGACATGGTGAACATCTGGGTTTTTTAATAAATTAACCCAAAAATAACATATATTTATCAAAATAACCTATTTTTTTTTTATCAAAGTAACCGAAGTTACCATCTCAGATGGCGAGTTCAGTATAAAAATAAATTTTTTTATTGACGGTTTCATAAAAAATTAAGTAATTATATTAATTATAGTAATTTCTTATATGACATCTTCCATGATAATTAGTAATCAATATGTGATAATTAAATCAAATTTGAATGCAATGACAATAATGTCTATGTTAGAATTTAAGTCCTTCCAAATAAGGAAACGATATTCATTCCCAATACTGATTTGACATTATATAAATGTATATATGAATATTATATGGCAGTCGATATCTAAAATGACAATTTTCATATATATATATATATATGAAAATCGTCATCTAAGATGACGACTTCCATATTAATTTTTTTATGTGGAAAGTCGTCATCTGAGATGACAAGTTCAATAAAAAATTAATTTTTTTACCTAAATGACGACTTCGGTTACTTTAATAAAAAAAAATTTAGATTATTTTGATAAATATGTGTTTTCGGGTTAATAATTAAAAAAACATGTAGACATATAGTGAAAAGTTGACTAAAATGCAAAATAAGAAAACTTATTAATTAATTAATACCTATCTTGGACTAATTAGTTGACCAAAATTCAATTTAGGCTCTTACAAAATATTATTTACTTTTTTCACAATCGAACGAATTTAGTCGAAAAAAAAGAAATTTCACACAAATCTATTCATACGGCCGGTTTGCTTTTTGAGAAAAAATAAGCGCCAAAATAAACAAATTGAATCACGAGGACTGCTATTATTCAGCCAACTTCACTTTAACCAAAATTCGTTAACAACTTGGCCAAAATGCAGTTGTATGGTATATAAACATTCTAAAAAAAGTCTAAACGAAGCAACTTTTCAACTATGTCCAAAGAGTGCAACAGCAAATAAGACTAGAAAGTCTTCTTTGTTCAATGGCCAAGTTAAGCCACATCCATCACAAAACAAAACTATCAGAAAACATTCACAAACAGATTTGCACCTTTTCAAACTCTTCTGGAATTGGGTGAAAGATGCCCCAGCTGCTTGGTGAGCTGCGTCATGTTCTGAGATTTGTCCCATCCATTTTCCAATGGCTTTCCCCCGCTTGTCTCAAGAGTTACATCTGTTAAATTCGGATCAGTCTTTGCAGGAAGAGTTTCTTCTGTTAAATCTGGATCAGTCTCGGCAGGAAGAGTTTCATCCGTTAAATTCAGGTAAGTCTCACCTGGAAATGAAGTTGGACTTCGAAGAAAGGTTTCCCAGAAAGGATCGCCAACTTCAGGGAGTTCTTGATTATCCCATTCCATTTGAGGATCACTAGAAAATCCAACACTGTGAATTGGGATTTTGTTACTTGGATCCAAGAAAATACCATTTTCTGTTTCCATTCCCATGATTTCAGAGAACTCGGGCATTACGTTATCAGTCAGTGGAGGGGTAATGGGAGGACCTTTCCCCCCAACAAGAGGACTCATCTCCAAATGCTGATCACATACAGTTTCAGCAGGCAAGACAAGGGAGGCTGATTGAACCTCAGGTGTCGCTCCAGAACTAAAAGATTCAACTGGCAAACCTAATGGCATGAATGGCAGCTCTGAAGTAGAGGGTACCTCTTGAAGAGTCACTCCAGAAATACGGTTTGGGGAGTTTCTGGAGACTAGTCCATCAGATGGTAATGAACCATCACCAATCAAGAAACTGTCCGAATCATTACTGAAGGTTTCTAGTCTCTGTGAGGAATCCAGTTTTATGATCTGCTTGAGCATTGCTTTTGCCGCCTCATTTATCAAAGGCTGATACTTAATTATCTGACCATCAAAGGAGCTGCCAACGGAACTGTCATCTGAAACTCCATCTGGCTTCAATCTTCTCTTTTTGTTGCCTTCAGTCACAAGACGGCTACTATCATTCTGCTGGTGCATGAACTGTGCGAGAAATCCAGGGCTATTCACAGCCTTTGCCAGGAAAGACATCATCTGTTGTTGACGTTGTTCCATACCCTGAAGATGCTGGACCATTGTTTGTAACTGGCCATCAGTGGTTTGTTGCTGCTGCCTCAACCTGAGAAGCTCCTGCATCAACACATTCTTGTCCTTTTTAAGCCTCTCAACTTCCTCTTCGAGCCCAAATTTCCCAACCTCAACACAAGCTCCAACAGAAGAACTCTGTCCTATCGGTTGTTGCTGGTGCTGAGGCTGTCCCTGTGCAGGTTTCCGACGACTTATACCTTTAAGAAGATGCTTTTGTCCTCTTAAGAAACCATCATTCGCGAACTCCCAACGGTCTGGATCAACCTTTCTAAAACCCTGTTTGTCCAAATCAAATAGATTCTAACTATATCATGCAATTTCTAATAGAAAGAAACTTCCAAGAAATGGGAATACCATATCTGATGAAAGCATCCATGAGACAAATCTAATCCTAGATTCTTTAGGCATTTTCCAAAAGCCAAAAACTCAAAATTAATCCCAGAGTTAGATTAGCATTGATTAGATTACTATACTTCGCAAAAAAAAAAAAGAAGCACTTCTATAATGACAGCAAGTCAAAAAACAATAAACTCAAAGCAGATCTTCAAAATACAAACATCATATATTGTAGTCTTCAGCAATCACCTCTGTGTTCAAGTAACAAACTTATTTCACAAGATCACATAGAATGCAATCCACATAATGAATGCAGACAGAAAATAACAAATTTAGCACTGAAAATCAACTGGTAACTCTTTTCGACCAGCATTGTTTCTCTTCTAATAAAGCTTATGGAGAAAGCACTTAATTGATGATAATTACACCTTTGATCTTTATCTGCATGGTGACAATATGATCAAAAAATGCTTCTCTTCATTCCAAACATCCGAGATCCATTAATCTTCAAGTTTTAACAATAGATTCTTTTCATGAGAACATGCATCAACACTACAAATTCTTTAATTCAATAATCGATCATCATCAATTTTGCTCAAGCACATATAGATCAAAAAAAAATTTCAACAAGCACATACAGATCAAAAAGAAGTTTTCAACACACGCCATAACATTTGTTTTTAACAAAAACAAAACTTCAACAATTTAATTATTCATTACTAGTAGACATCACATAGGAAACTTCGATCTCCCATCAGAAAAAAAACTATATGGCAAAAGCACAAGTTATCAAGCTGGAATCATCCCCAACATCATGCACCAAAATAAAAAATCTTCAGCAGCAGCTCATCATGACAGTTTCCCAAAATCTGATACACAGAACACATGTTAACATATTAAAAGTAATATCACTACAAACCACCCTTAAACATTTCAGACAAAAGAAATAACTTTGAACCAGAACTGAAGTAGCGTCCCCAAATAATATCAGTTCTCCTTGCTATGGCTGCTATCACTTGTAGCACAAAGAGTAGCAGAACTCAATAAGAGCAGTTTAGATACCACATTGACCTCTAAACATACTGTTGGACTCAGAGTAAAGAAACCAAGGAGCGCTAACATAGAAATTCTTGATGGATTCACACTTATTATAAGATACAAAGAAAAAATGGGAAAAAGACGCTTACACTCATACTCGCAATAATAGAGAGAAAGATACTACTTTCCATGACCTTAAAGCAAAACCAATACTCAATTCATCTAGTAAACAACTTGAACAAATAAATCTGGTTGATGCACAGTTATATCTATGAAACATTTATATGGAAGATAGCAATGTCAGTTTTTCTATTGATTATCTATACTCTAAAAGATAACTCCAAATTATATTATTCAAACCTTGGCAATATGAAGAAAATACAAATGGAACCCAAACATTACTCACCTTCACAACTTCCACTCCTACTTAATTAGACACAATGCACAAAACACTCTCACATAAAAATGCAGCTCACTGTTGCTAGATTCTTCAACAAACCACATTATAAATTAATCTTTTGCAAAAGCTAAATAGCATTTAACCCAAATATAAGCAGAAATGCAATGCTATCAATTGCAACTCTAAACTTAACATACAGTAAAACATGTAATCAGGTACTGCTAATTGAGTGATTACACACCTAACTAAGTTAACTAAAACCACACATATTAAAGTTAAAATGAGTTTTGCAGGGCACAAGGCAGATGACATATATAATAACATTTATTAAACCATAAACCAACCAACAAACTCTATGAAACGAATAAAATCACACCAAAAAGTAAAAACTGGCGCAACAAGGTCCTCCAAAGAGCTATTAATCACCTATTTTGTCAAATAGCATATCAAATAACAATAACATAGCCAAGAAATTGTGCATGGAACAATCAATTGGGGCGAAACAGAAATTCCAAGAATCAAATTAAACCCCATAGTATGGCCCAGAAATACCGCATCGGCGACCTATGCATAAAAGTATGATTGAACAATCACTAAAATGACCATATCAAATAGATGAACAAAAAATAATAACAAACAATATTCGAACAAAGAAAGTCAAATAGAGGAACTCATATGACACTAGAAATTACACTTACATCGCTAAAAACTCAAAGAAACCAAATAAACCTAATCAAATCAAAACATATAAAGCCGAAACTTATAATATCTCAGGTTTCAAGGCCACATACATATGTATTGAGTTGGCGAACAAAGCTGGAGAAATTATTGTGCTTGAAATGCTTAGGCAGCAAATCTCTAGCAAACTCAGCGGAGTCCCAAACCACGAAACTGTTATTCGTACCGCTCCACGACACAATCTTGTCCGTGCTGGGGTCATCAACCATGTCAAATGTCTTTGCTAGGAACGGCGGAGGAGCATTCATGGAGCTCATCGGAGCAGGCAACGGAGGGCCGTCACCGTCCGATTTTCCGTCGACGGAAGAGGGCTGAGATGTAGAAGCAACCATTATACGCATACCCACAAAATAAATTGATGATTACATGCTAAATTGACGGGATTTTTTATTTTCTGACTGTTCAAGGAATTCTTGAGAGGAGTTCGAAAATAAACCCTATGATATAGGGAGGTAAATATTTGTGTGGGGAGGGAATTTGCAGCGGTAGAATTTAGAGTGGAGTCTTTTTACCATCTCCACCCCTAATTCGTATAATAATCATTCTTCCTCTTTCACGTAATGATGAAATGAGTGAGTGTCTCTTTACAACGCACTAACAGTCGCATATTAAATTTTATTAACTCGCAGACTGATATTTCGATTGTGACGTATTAAGTATGCATGTGAAACTTGCGCATGCGAAGCGAAGTTTTATTAAATAACATATTTATTAAGGGGGACGTATTGGTTATAGACTTTTAATGACTTTTATGGAGTTTAAAAGTCTAGAGATATTCAATCCAGACTTTTATATACTCTGCAAAAGTCTAATAGTATTCAAGACAGACTTTCGTAGAGTTTTAAAAAGTCAAGTGGTATTCAAACTTGAATTTTTAAAACTCTATAAAAGTCTTTAGGTATCCAAAATCTCATAGACTTTTAATGACTTATGTTGAAATCTTTAGGTACAAACTTTGATGCCCCATGTACATCCCAAAAAAGTTAAAAATTCTCCCCCACTCCTAGTAAAGATTTGGAATGACTTTTAATTCCTAATTACCCTCATCTCTCTTTACTCTTTGCTATTTTCATTTCCGACACAGCCACCTCCCCTTTGGCTTTTCCTCCCCTGTTTTTTACATGTACCCTTTCTTTAGTTCCTAATGTGCAGCTCTTTCTTCAATTATTGTTTTTTTCACATCTTACTTTTTATCCAATATAATACTAATATTTACACAAGTAATTTGATAAAATAGCAAGTTAATGTGCTCAATTTATATTAGATGATAGATTTTTAAACGATTGTATGGGTCTATATCTAAAAATAATTATAATAAATATTTTTCTAAAACAAAATATATTTATAACGATATAAATTATCATGTTTATTTAAAAAGTATGTTTTAAGAATTTTTATAGCAGTCAACTGTCATCAAAAATATTTTAAGTTTATAAAATGTTATTTAATAGAAAACTTTTGTTTTATTATACAAAATTATAGATTACAATTATATAACAACATTAACTGAATCTTCAAGGTCGTCATCTTGAAGATACAAAAAAGTTGTTCAATATTTGCCATGCAAAAGAATTGAATAGGTATCTTTCACATTTTTGACTGTTAAATAAGTAAAATGTGTTTACATTAATAGTAAAAAGAAATTATATGTTGAAGAAGTTATTTATGTTCAATTGATAGTTCAAAGAAATCAATTATAAGTTATAAAATCTATAGAGTCTATACAATTCTTTTAATTATTCCGTGTAATTCTATAAAAGTTATTAAAAATCTATCAATTTCATAAAAAATCATAATTTAAAAAAGTCATTAAAAGTCGATAAAATCCATAGAAATCTATTGAAAAAGTCTATGAGACTCTATACAAAACTTTTTATAACTCCATGGAATTCTATAAAAGTCAATAGAAATCTATCAACTCCATAAAAGTAATCATTTAAAAAAGTCATTAAAAGTCAATAAAAGTCCAGATTGAATACACCCCCTAAGTTTTATCAAGTCGTGAATTTAAATGTTAGTTAGTCTTAATTCTTCGAAATAATATTAGTATTTTTTAATAAATTCATACTTTTATAAAACATGTTAAAACATAGAGGTAGTATTTGGTTTCATTTTTCGAAACCAAATATTAATAATTTATTTTCATTTTTCATTCTCTAAATTATATCTTTCGGAGAACGATATTTATTCCCATTAGGAAAGCGATCGAATAAAAAATGGATTACACTGTAAATAATATAAATTGTATATATATATATTATTAAACGCACCCACACTAAAACGTTTTAAAAATAGACGGACTCGCATATCTGTACTCGCCCCCACATCTGCATCATTTGACTTAGCTCCACCCACCAATTTTATTTAATATAATATTTACGCCAATCTTATCTCCAAATCATGTATTTCAAATTTTACTCCCCTATAATATTACTTTTAATTTCTTTTATAACAATTATTTTATTACTTTATATATTTATTTATATATTTACTTTTAAATTATTTATTAATTCAAATTAATCTATTAAATAATTATATATTTATTTAAATATTTTAGTTTAAGTTAATTAGTTAATTATTAATAACTTAACTTAATCATTAATCAGATTTACTTAATTTACATACCCCATATTAATTAAAGAACACACTGAAGTAACTACTATGCATAATAAATTAGAAACCTGAAAACAAAAATTGATATAAATTTAATTATTTGAACTACTATATTCATTTCATAAATGTTTAATTAATGCATGCCACTTCTACTTTAGGAGTTGTACGTCCATCGGTTTTCAATTAGTGCATTGAGGATATTCATTTTCGATTCTCATATTGTGCATTATAATGCACGTTAAATCTTGCAAATGATTTTTTCATCAACAACCTACAGGGGATACCACAGCTATAAATCGTGATTGAAGAACCTCAAATGCATGTTCTAAAGCATTTCTACAAAACTCTTATTTCATTGAAAATTTTGTTTTTGGACAATCTGGATCATGAATAGTTTGCACGATAGTTGACCAATTGGGATATATAAACTATTTGTTAGGGATCAAGTGGGGTCGAGACTACTGCTCTGAAGACACTTGTTAGGATCAAAGCTGAAGGGGTGGTCAGTCCACCGAGCGGATTCCAATCAAGTCAGCTGCAATAACTCCGATTATTGAAATGATTACACTGAGAGATTATACTGAGTTTCATTATAATAAGCAAGTATAAAACTATTGTGAGACCCCTCTACTTCACTACATGATCATTTAAGTAACATAGGATTTAATAAAATCTTTGATAGAGTCTCCCTGTAAATTGGACATCTGTGTAAGAATATACTGCACCAATATAATCAATAATACAATTCCTCAAAAGATAATCACCAATATAAACAAACTCCCAATAATTCAACAGAATAATTGCATCTAACTAATACTCGACGTCAAAAGGAATTAACCTTTTCACAAATTTTAAATAAAATTTACATGCCAAGATAATGACAATGATACTTCACAAAATCATTGCAACTACGATCTCATAGCCCAAAATGATTTATATTACTCTTCTAGATGCATCTACTCTATCTCCCCCATGTTTTCCAAAAGCTAGACCTGTCAATTATTGTAAGACCGCAAATCATCATCGCGTACAGATCGAAGGTTTTAAAAATTTTGAGTTAGTCTCCCCGCAAATTGAACTAGCGGGGAAACACAATACATCATAACTAATATCCTCAGTAATACACAACCATAATTCATATGTTTAACAAATAATCTTAACCACCAATAAAAGACATCTAGCAAAACCCGAGCCTCAAAAGCGAGTCAAAATATAATACAAGATGACGTAATACATCCCAATTGATAATTCTATATTCTAAAATAATCTCACTACGGGCATCTAAGTCATGATCAGTCTGTTACTATTCTAGATGTCCCAACACTATCCCCAAGCCCTCCACAGCTTAGCCCTGTCATATGTTTCCACATAAATGACCCCCACAAAGGGTGAGTGATGTGACTATAAATAAGCACATCTATTGTGCTTAATTGTCTACGATTTGGTTGTGTTGATGGTTAATTTGATACAAATTGTAGGGTCTTCCTACCTTAACAGTGCTAGAATGACATAAAAAGAACTAAACATGCATTAATGACGTCTTAGAGTTCCGGTTGTTACGTGAGCTAACAAGATTACAGGCCAAAAATAAAACTTCAAAAATTATCAGTTACATTCACATAAACGAATGCTAACATTTAGATTTATACTACTTCTAGAGTAGATACTAATCAAATCCTGAATCCTATGCATCCTTGTGCTCTTTCAGCTCACTGCCTCAACCCGACCCTTAGTGCTCAGTCCAAAAGTGTACCTACAAGGACAATCCATCATGAGCATGTACATCTTTTCTTAGTAACATAAAAGAATGGCATATGAATAAATGCATGATATAACCGTTAACATGTACTTCCTGGTTAATAGCATTAACACACTTTTGTTGTCCTTGTTTCAAATATTCATGCATATAATCATTAGATCTTGACATAAAGGATTAACATCATACTTCACTTATATGCCCATAATCAACAATCTTAAGTAGGAATGGGAATGTTCGGGTCCTGTTATGTCAGCGGCACAATTGGCCCCCCTCGCTCGACATATAGCGGTACTGTGATACCCCTCGCTACACCTTGATAGCGGATGTATCTCCTCGCTAGCCATGTCAGCGGTAAGTACCTTCCTCGCTTGCCCATAACAACCACCAGAACACTCTACCATCCCAATAACATAGTTTAACATACATCATCAACATCATCATATCATCTTTACTTATCATAGACATCATAACATCTTTACTTATCATAAACATCATAGCATCATCATATTACATAATTACTTATGTAATCATTGCATAGTCATAGTATAGAAGTGTGTTTTACCGTCCGATGCCCGTACGTTTCCTACGTACCTTTTCAAAAGGTGGAGGAGTCAATAGACTTTATCTCCTTGATTGTGCTGGTACCTGGGATGGTTCTACATAACCACATAATACAATATTAGATACCATTTCAAGAATCATTGACAAAATTATTCAAAATAAATCAATTAAAAATATTTGCCAAGATTCTGCCTCTCTCGATCGATCGGTACCCAAGTCTCAATCGATCGAGAAAGCATGATAACAGTGCCCAACTTTCTGCCTCGATCGATCGATCGAAATGTTTTTACCGATCGATCGAGGAACTTTACCGATCGATCAGAAATTCCTTCGATCGATCGACCCCTGAATTTCAAACCATGCTTTAAATCTTCTGCCTCGCTCGATCGATCGGGACCAAAATCTCGATCGATCGAGCACTCTGAAAAATCGGGACTTCCCCAGATTTTCGAGTACCCTTCTTCATAGCAAGCAACCTACTTCATAACACATAAAACTTGCCCAAACAAACATGCTAGGAACTTCATAAAACTTCTATGTAAGCACTTAAATCAAAGGTTTCACAAAACCCAAGCTAGCATGCATCATAACATCCTCATAAACTTTGATCTCATCAAAATTTACAGAAAACAGGGCAATTATAATCTTACCCAGATTTTCGAGCACCCCTTTTCATACCAACTAATCCACCCAATTAAACATGCATCATGCTCAAGCAAACATGCTAATAGCTTCATAATAACACCATGTAGGTACTTAAATCGAAGGTTTAACAAGACCTAAGCTAGCATGCATAATAACATCTCCACAAAGTTCATACCCATTCAAGATCTTAAGAAAACAAAGCAAGAACATCTTACCCCTTTTTACTCCATTTTTTGTCAAGAAAAAGACCAGGAATTTTTGAGATTTCTCTTCCCCCTTACAGCTTGGATCTGGAACGAAAATCGGGGAGAAAGGTGGAGGATTTTTTGAGTTGAGGAGGGATGGTGGAGAAGTGATTGGTTGGTATGATTAGGCATGGGTTGGCCAAGTTGGGGGAGGGGAGGTGGCCGATTAGGGGGTAGGGCGGGGTGGGTTGGGGTGCCATGTGGTGTTTAATTGTGTCCCGGTATTTAGCACGATGTATTAAAATATCCTCACGCGATATTTCATAACATTACTTAATTAATACATCCCTTAAAACACCTAACATGCCCCCTAAATCATATTATCATAACATAAATATAACCCCCAATTTAAATGCACCACAACCCTTAAACATATCATAACCGTTTAAGATAGCACATAAACACATAGACATTTCGGGGGTATTACATTACTCCCCTACTTATAAGATTTCATCCTCGAAATCCACATGCATTCACTAAATCGAAACTAAACGTAAAAACATACCAGAGAATAGTTCCGGATAGTGCTGCACCATATGCCGTTCCGTCTCCCACGTAGCTTCCTCGACACCCCGACGATCCCACTGAACTTTGACCATCGGTATAATCTTGCTTCGTAATCTGCGATCCTCTCGATCCAGAATTCTGATTGGTCGTTCTACGTAGGATACATATGAGTCTAACTGTACTTCAATAGGCCGTAAGACATGAGACGGGTCTGGCTCATACTTCCGTAACATAGAGACGTGAAAAACATCATGTATGCCAGATAAGGATGGCGGTAGAGCCAAACGGTAGGCCAATGGACCGATACGCTGCAATACTTCATACGGCCCAACATACCTCGGAGATAACTTCCCCCGCATACCAAACCGAACCACACCCCTTAAGGCTGAAATCTTCAAGAAGACCTTGTCTCCTAACTGGAATTCCAGCGGTCGTCGTCGCTTATTGGCATAGGCTGCTTGCCTATCCTGAGCCGCTTTCATCTTCTGTCGTATCACCTTCACCTTCTCTTCCATATCCTTGATCATATTCGGTCCTCCGACCGCTTTACTAGTCAAGTCCTCCCAATACAGCGGTGACCTTCAGCGTCGTCCGTAAATTGAATGCTCGCCTGATAACTGTTATTATGGGAGAACTCCACCAGTGCCACTGAATCCTGCCACGGAGTATCAAACTCCAAAACACATGCCCTCAACATGTCTTCGAGCGTCTGAATGGTACGCTCTGTCTGGCCGTCTGTCTGAGGGTGATAAGCTATACTCAGTCTCACCTCTTTGCCGAAAGCTGTCTGGAGACCTTCCCAGAAATGTGAAGTAAACCTTGGGTCTTTGTCAGACACAATCGAGACTGGAACCCCATGCAACCTCACCACATCCCTATATATAATTGGGTCATCTTTAGGTATGTGAAAGACATACAGTATGGGATGAAGTGAGCCACATTCGTCAGCCTATCTACGATCACCCAGATCGCATCAAAACCAGAGGCCGTCCTTGGCAAGTGGTCACAAAGTCCATAGATATGTGCTCCCACTTCCACTTAGGTACCTCTAAGCTCTTCAGCTCGCCACCAGGCCTCTGCCTTTCTATCTTTACCTGCTGGCAGATCAAACATCTTTTGACAAATGTTATAACATCACGCTTCATGCGTCTCCACCAGAACTGACCACTTAGGTCCTTATACATTTTTCTTCCTCATGGGTGGATACTGAACCGGCTACTGTGAGCTCGCTCCAAGAGTCCTTTGCGCAACTCCGTCGTATTTGGGACTACCCAGTGACCGCTTTATTTTTAAACAATTATTTTCAAAGATTAGTGTGAAGCGATTCTACCGCAAGTGCACGGTGTCAAGTTTTAGTATAGTGAAAATTAAGTACAGGTTGTCGAATCCACAGGGACTAACGTATAAGTACCAAATAAGATCAATCAAATTATATTTAGCCTACGATTAAAGGAGTTTGATAAACTACCACTAAATTAAACTAAAGAACAAAATTAAACGAGAAATAATGACTAGAATGGTTCCGGAAATGCAAAGGTAAGTGACTCGAGAAAATTACCAAGTTCGTCGTTCAATTATGTTATCTCTAATGATTCAATGGAATTCTCACCTTATTAACCAATTGATTTTAAAGGTGAAAGGTTTTCATGATTATTCGATACACTCTCTCGAGCTGTAACGAAACTAACAATAAATTAGAACAAGTCACTCTCGTGCACCTATTTACTAATTCAAAGTTGCTTAAATTATCAAAACCTATTAACTCTAAATCTTTCGATTTCAAGTTCTCACGTATGCGATATCATCTCTCGATCTCAATCGTAACATACATCATAAATTAATGGAGCTTGTTACAGCGTTATCTCTCGATCTCGGCTGTAACTCTCAAATTCAATCAAAGCTAGCTAGACTCTGATCTACACATGCAATTAATTTAGGAACAATAAATATCAATGCGCGCAAATATCAATGAATCAATAATATCAAACACAACGAACTAAAACTTCAATAATATAAACCAATTTCAATGCAAATCAATTACAAATGAGTTTTCTTGTCTCTCGACCTTAAAAACAACAAATGAAAATTGAAAATCAAATAAATTAAGTTCAGAAATACGATAAACGATGGATGAATCCGTGCGTTGCACCGTGATTTCTTCTCTTGTTCCTTCCTTGCACTCCGGAACGGATAGGCTCGACTTTGGACGAAGAACGGAGATTGGATCTCCTTCTTCCGGCGTTGGGCGGCGGCTAGGGCGGCTGCTCTTGACCTAAAAAAGTCTGATATATTCTATCAAAATTCGTCCTTAATTCTGTGGAAGAGAGTCCTCTTAAAAAGCCCTCAAAAAATCTCGATAAATTAGGAAAATAAAATCTTCAGATCTCGCGACTCGATCGATCGAGAATTTCACCGATCGATCGGTGCACTGTTCACGCCAGCTTTTGGAACTTACTGCCTCGCTCGATCGATCGGGAATTTCCACCGATCGATCGAGATTTCTCAAAAATTGTTGCTGAAGCTACTGCCTCGCTCGATCGATCGGGAATTTCCACCGATCGATCGGGCCTTCGAAAATTCTGAGTCTTGCTACTGGCTGGCTCGATCGATCGAGAATAAATCTCGATCGATCGAGATCTGAAAAAATCCACCTTCTTAATTTTCTTGTCTTTTACGCCTCGATTTCGCCCGTTATCTTCTCATTAGCTCATTTCTTCCACTTCTGATCAAATTTCCTGAAACACATGAATAAACACCAAAAAGCATAATATCATCCAGGAAAAAGTACAGAAAATGGGAAGAAATCACAGTTAAAATCACTCAAAATCTACGCCTATCAACTCCCCCAAACTTAGACTTGATCGTCCTCGAGCAAGCAATAAACTCAAAAGAAAAGTTAAACTCGATACTAAGCATGAATTATCTTTGCAACATATGTAACAGCTCAGAAATCCTACTTACACAGTAATAGAAGTCAATCAACATTTAACACGAAGCATTTTCTCCTAAGCTAAACAATACATCGCAACATCGGAACGTGCGTGTGTGCTATTGTCAAACATGAGTTACATATATATCTTTAAAATCAACATGTGCCATATTAACTCCTAGTCAAGATTACTTTGAAATACTCTACAAGTTTACTATCCAGCACTTCTCCACTAATGTAATTGTTCCCTAGACTTGGATCAAAAGGTCTTAAAAGCTTATAACGTTAGGCCTTTTGGTGTCGGCTTCAAAGAAAAGGTAGGAGGGATTCAAAGAAGAGAGTATAATAAAATCAGTTCAACTCTTTCTTGAGCTTCTCTTCAACTTTTTTTTTTTTTTTTTCTAGCCTTGCCACTTTGGGTCTTATTTTGAATTTTTCTTTTCAAGGCTTTTCTCTACATCTTTTCTTTTTCTTTGCTCATTCTTTTGTTCCTTTTGAACTCATTTGCATATAACAATTCTTTGCAATGAATGAGATTCATTATACACTCCTAGGGGTAGGTAAAAATTTTCTTTTAGGCTCAAACCAAGGTGGGTATAATGAGTTGCCAAGAATGTCGAATGGGGGTCTAATCATATGCAGTGCATATACCATTCTTTTTCAATAAGGCTCAAAAGGGGACACTAAGGAATAATATATAACAGGTAGGCTTGAAAGGCTCAAACGGTCCAAAGATCGCCTAAATCATCTCCAAGTCTAGTTCCTAATTATAAATTTCGCCTCAAAGTGCTTTCAACTAAACCGTAGAGTTCTCTAAGATACTCAAGACTCATCATAGTTAACACAAATTTTCAATTTAATCAATACATACTTCACTCAATCATGACTCAATAAGTGCTCAAATTATTCCTCAGTTTTGACATATAGTTAACAAAGGATATATACAAACAAGTTAAACATTTTCATGGCTCCTATCTAGATGAGGATTAATTTCATCATGTATTACTATTGCAAATCTAATTCCTCATTTCTCAAGAATAACTCAATAAATTTTATTTTATATTTTTTTTTTTTGTTGGTAATGCTCAAGGACGATTCAAATGACAATTAAGCACACAACATGTGGATAAAACAAGTTAAACATGCAAACCACTCCCCCAAACTTAACTGAAACATTGTCCTCAATGTTTAAAATAATCCAAAGGGAAAAAGTAAACTCCCCTGATCAAGACGCTTGCATGAGGATTGAGGAAGTTTGGCTTTTGAAAGCTCCACTGCTGTAGGGGTTCATCGCTCCACTTGAGTACCTCGCAAAAGAAGGATGCTAAAAAAAAAATCGACAAGAGAGAAAAACATACTAAATGCAAAATTGAAAATAAAACAAAGCTAAATGCAAAAGGATACGCTTGGGTTGCCTCCCAAGAAGCGCTGATTTCTAGTCGTCGGCTTGACCATCAGAAGCAACCATCAAAGAGCGGTTGCCGCCCATAGTCAGTATCATATGATACCACTAATGGGTCTTTATTCAGTATGCCCTCAAGATTGGCCAGATGTCTCCAGTGTAAACTCGTCGCTCCAACAACTTTCGTCATGACATAGTGAGCATGGGAGAATGATTCTTCACTTGACTTCATCTCATATGGGGCGTAGTGCGGTGAAGTTGGTGGCATCGATGGGAAATACGTATCCACATATGGCATATAACATGTCTCCATCGATGGGTGCATATCAAATTTCTCGAAAATCTCATCATCCAACTTCACTCTTGGCTTGTTGTCCCATAGGATCTCCTCAGATGCCTTTTCCACTGTAGGCTCAATCACTTCCATAGGCTCAACTTCCCTTGATTCTTCCCCATGAGTCGGATCACTCCCCCAAACTTGATTGGTTGAGTGATCATCATCATGTAACCAGGCCTGATTTGTAGATCTCGTCTCCTCCTCTTGGCAGCTCATTGAGATGGTTTCCACTAGAATTGCAAATTGCTGCTCTAGATGACGTATATAATTGGTCTGGTTCTCTAAACGTTGCTCAGTTGATGCCATGAGTCTAAATAACATATTCTCTGATTGAGCTGTTCCTTCTACAAAACTATCTTTCTTCTCGCCGTGATGCTCAAAGGTTTGGTGCGTATCATCAGGGTAGTGAGGCTGTGGTGGGTATTGGTGACTCCAACCTTGCAAGGAAGGATCAAAATGCCAGTGGTAATCGAAGTCCGCCATATCATTGAACAGGTGTAATACACTGTCCTCAACTCTATCAACCAGGGGACTCCCAGTCACCAGTGCTCCTCTGAATACCCATCCTCGTGTCTGTGCATCCAAACCTTTGAAGAAATGCTGCAGAAGAGTATAGTTTGAAAAGTTGTGATACCTGAATGTGTCTGCCAGTTCATTGAATCTCTCCCACGCCGAATAAAACGGCTCTGAAAATTGTTGGGCAAATCTTGTGAAGACTTGTTGATGAAGCATCACAAGTACCTCGCAAGAAAAACAAATAACATACTTAAACAATTTTTTTTTTTTTTTTTTTCGAAAATAACAAAAAGAAAAAGAAAACAAAAACGCAATAATAAAAGAATTGGCTAAATTACAATTAACTAATCTCGTATGATATTATACAGATTAGTCCCCGGCAACGGCGCCAAAAACTTGACCGCTTTATTTTTAAACAATTATTTTTCAAAGATTAGTGTGAAGCGATTCTACCGCAAGTGCACGGTGTCAAGTTTTAGTATAGTGAAAATTAAGTACAGGTTGTCGAATCCACAGGAACTAACGTATAAGTACCAAATAAGATCAATCAAATTATATTTAGCCTACGATTAAAGGAGTTTGATAAACTACCACTAAATTAAACTAAAGAACAAAATTAAACGAGAAATAATGACTAGAATGGTTCCGGAAATGCAAAGGTAAGTGACTCGAGAAAATTACCAAGTTCGTCGTTCAATTATGTTATCTCTAATGATTCAATGGAATTCTCACCTTATTAACCAATTGATTTTAAAGGTGAAAGGTTTTCATGATTATTCGATACACTCTCTCGAGCTGTAACGAAACTAACAATAAATTAGAACAAGTCACTCTCGTGCACCTATTTACTAATTCAAAGTTGCTTAAATTATCAAAACCTATTAACTCTAAATCTTTCGATTTCAAGTTCTCACGTATGCGATATCATCTCTCGATCTCAATCGTAACATACATCATAAATTAATGCAGCTTGTTACAGCGTTATCTCTCGATCTCGGCTGTAACTCTCAAATTCAATCAAAGCTAGCTAGACTCTGATCTACACATGCAATTAATTTAGGAACAATAAATATCAATGCGCGCAAATATCAATGAATCAATAATATCAAACACAACGAACTAAAACTTCAATAATATAAACCAATTTCAATGCAAATCAATTACAAATGAGTTTTCTTGTCTCTCGACCTTAAAAACAACAAATGAAAATTGAAAATCAAATAAATTAAGTTCAGAAATACGATAAACGATGGATGAATCCGTGCGTTGCACCGTGATTTCTTCTCTTGTTCCTTCCTTGCACTCCGGAACGGATAGGCTCGACTTTGGACGAAGAACGGAGATTGGATCTCCTTCTTCCGGCGTTGGGCGGCGGCTAGGGCGGCTGCTCTTGACCTAAAAAAGTCTGATATATTCTATCAAAATTCGTCCTTAATTCTGTGGAAGAGAGTCCTCTTAAAAAGCCCTCAAAAAATCTCGATAAATTAGGAAAATAAAATCTTCAGATCTCGCGACTCGATCGATCGAGAATTTCACCGATCGATCGGTGCACTGTTCACGCCAGCTTTTGGAACTTACTGCCTCGCTCGATCGATCGGGAATTTCCACCGATCGATCGAGATTTCTCAAAAATTATTGCTGAAGCTACTGCCTCGCTCGATCGATCGGGAATTTCCACCGATCGATCGGGCCTTCGAAAATTCTGAGTCTTGCTACTGGCTGGCTCGATCGATCGAGAATAAATCTCGATCGATCGAGATCTGAAAAAATCCACCTTCTTAATTTTCTTGTCTTTTACGCCTCGATTTCGCCCGTTATCTTCTCATTAGCTCATTTCTTCCACTTCTGATCAAATTTCCTGAAACACATGAATAAACACCAAAAAGCATAATATCATCCAGGAAAAAGTACAGAAAATGGGAAGAAATCACAGTTAAAATCACTCAAAATCTACGCCTATCACCCAGCGGTTGCCCAGTCTCAAGGAATCATCCTCATCTACTCTGAACCTTGATGATTGGCCCTGAAGCACCAATAATGACCACCTCTGAACCTCATCATCCAACCTCTGGGCTTTCCTGATAGCCTCAAATATGTCTGGCTCAGCCAATAAGGTCGACACTCGCACCGAAAACGTGTCCACATCGAAATCATAGCCCAGATGGCAATAAGAAGTCATCATAGCTGATAAACACATAGCGTCCTCAGCAGTACCCTTCACCTTCCGACTTAAGGCGTCTGCTATCAAGTTTGCTTTACCAGGAGGGTACTCAATTTCACAATCATAATCCTTGAGTAAATCCATCCATCTTCTTTGGCGCATATTCAATTCAGCCTGTGTGAACAAAACTTAAGGCTCTTATGGTCTGAATAGATGGTAAACGTCGTACCATACAGGTAATGCCTCCAAATCTTCAAGGAAAATATAATGGCTGCCAGCTCTAAATCATGGACTAGATACCTAGCCTCATGTTGCTTCAGCTGCCTCGATGCATAAGCCACCACATGCTTATCTTGCATCAACACACAGCCCAAACCCTGCAGTGATGCATCTGTGTACAAGGCAAACCTCTTATTCTCAGAAGGAATCACCAATACAGGTGCCGTAGTCAAACAACGCTTCAATTCTTGGAAGCTTTCCTCACAAGCTTCAGACCAATAAAATGGTACTCCTTTCTGAGTCAGCTGTGTCAGGGGTCTGGCAATCTTTGAGAAACCCTCGACGAAACGTCGGTAATATCCTGCCAAGCCGAGGAAGCTCCGTATCTCGGGTACAGAAGTGGGTGCAGCCCACTCCATCACAGCTTCAACCTTCCTCGGATCTAGAGATATCCCGCTGCTAGATATAACATGTCCCAAGAACACCACACTGTTCAACCAGAACTTGCACTTGCTGAGCTTCGCATATAACTGATGATCCCTAAGGACCTGGAGTACTGTCCTCAAGTGCTTCACGTGTTCCTCTTCGGTCCGAGAGTAAATGAGTATATCGTCAATGAAAACAATGACGAACTGATCCAAATACGGTTGAAATACTCTGTTCATCAGGCTCATAAAAACAGCTGGGGCATTCGTCACCCCAAAAGGCATGACTAGGAATTCATAGTGCCCATATCTAGTCCTGAAAGCTGTCTTCTGTACATCATCCTCTCGAACTCGAATCTGATGATACCCCGACCTCAGATCGATCTTACTGTAGAGCCTCGTACCCTGCAACTGGTCAAACAAATCATCGATCCTCGGAAGTGGATACTTATTCTTTACTGTGGCTTTGTTCAGTTGCCTGTAATCGATGCACAGATGCATCGAACCATCTTTCTTTTTAACAAATAGAACTGGTGCACCCCAGAGCGATACGCTAGGGCATATGTAACCCTTATCAAGGAGCTCTTGCAACTGAACCTTCAACTTCCTTAATTCCCCTGGTGCCATCCTATACGGGGCTCGAGAAATGGCAGACGTCCCCACTAGTAACTCAATCCCAAACTCGACCTCTCTCGTCGGTGGGAATCCGGGAATCTCTTCCGGAAATACATCAGGAACCTCCGCCACTACGGGCACATCCTCGAACTTTAATTCCTTCCTCTTTTCCGTAACATCGATAGCATAGATGAAATATCCCGTATGGCCTTGTTCCAATAACTGTGCCATCTTGACAGCAGATATCAACAGAATCTTTGGACGGGAACCATCCCCATAAAATGTCCACTGGACTCCCAAATCAGATCTGAACCGGACAGTCCTCTGCCTGCAGTCTACAACTGCCTGATACCTGTTCAGCACATCGATGCCCACAATGCAATCGAAGTCTGACATTCCCAGAACAATCAAATCTGACCTTAGCTCGTTACCCTCAAAATAAATGAGGCCGTCATAGACAATCCGATCAGCAATCAAACTTCTTCCAGCGGGTGTCGAGACTACAAGAGGTGTTAGTTCCGGACCTTATCGTTGAGATTTTAGAGATGACAAAACATATCAGACCGGATCGAGAGAAATCAGACTGACCAGATCGATCGCTCAAAACAGATCAAGCTGATGAGGCATATCGCATATCAGACCGGATCGATAGAAAACAGACTGACTAGATCGAAGCTTCAGATCGATCTCAACATATATCAGATCAAGGCAGTCAAGGATGTATAAAGATTGGTTCTTCAGTCCGAATCATTAACGGCTATTTATTTAAGCATTTAATGTCGCAATTAATGCTGAAAAAGACCTTAGACTGAAGATTACCATAAAAGGTAAGAAGACAAAGAAGAGCTTACCTGACAGTCGCCGAAAGCATGAACCAGAATGGCAAGTATCTTAAAGAAGAAGACTGTAGCTTACTCAGAGTTTAAGCAGAGTCAAGAGTTGCACATTAAGGGAATAATGTCGTTGGTACATGCAACTATAAAATGATACATCAGAAGATCTCAAGCAGACTCTCGCTGATCAATCGAAAAACGCACAAGAAAGCAAAACAGCACAAGCTTACAAGCTCAGAAGCTCTCGAGCTGAAATTCTTCTTAAGCACGAATACATTGTAATATTTGATCATTTAGGATCACTGTGTGCATAGACAGAAGTCTATCTTGTGTATTCTGTATTGAAAGATAGAAGTGAGAAATTATTGTAACTGTCAGACAGAGTGTGTCTGAACAGATCGAGTGACTAGGAGTTTCAGTCTGGTAGTGAGGTAAATCAAGCTGAATCGGGTTTGTACAACAGGATTGTATAAATCAAAGTCTTCTAGTGGAAACCTTCCTTAATTGGAAGAAGGGGAGACGTAGAAGGATTACACCACCTTCGAACTTTCAGAAACATATTCTGTGTCTTATCATTCTGTACTCGTTCTGTTATTCAAAGCCATCGAGCCGTTCTTACTAATTTAAGAACAGACCGTTCCGCACTAAAACATTCAGTGGTCTGTTCTGCAAAAGAGTTGATTAAGAATCAGATTTCGTCTCTCTAATCCGAACGAAATCACAAGGGATTAATTTTTAAAAGGAGTGTTCATTCACCCCCCCCCCCCCCCTCTAAACACTCCGGACCGATCCTAACAAGTGGTATCAGAGCAGGTCATCTTAATCAGCACAAAGACACTCGAGCTGATGGCATCATTCAACAAAATTCCTATGTTCTCAAAAGAAGACTATGATGATTGGAGAATCAGAATGCAAGCTCATCTGGCAGCACAGGATGACGATATGTGGTTCGTCATCACTGATGGACCAATGAAGATTCTGAAAGTCAATACAACAGCCTCCATTACTGGTGGTGAACCCCAAATGGTCGAGAAGGATAGATCCCTCTGGACTAATGAAGAAAGAAAGAAAGCAAACATCGACAACGTTGCCAAAGACATCTTGTTCAAGACATTGGACAAGAACATGTTCAGTAAAATCAAAATGTGCTCAACTGCCAAAGAAATTTGGGATAAGATAGCACAGCTATGTGAAGGGAACGACCAGACCAAAGAAAACAAGCTGACTGTTGCTCTTCAAAGATTTGAGAGCATAAAAATGAAGATTGGAGAAACTCTAAATGAGTTTGATGAAAGAGTCACTGGTATCATCAATGAGCTAAATGATCTGGGCAAGGAATACTCAAACAGAGAGATCGCTCTGAAAGTTATGAGAGCCCTGCCAAAAGAATGGGATGTTAAGACCATTGCAATGAGGGAGTCCAAAGATCTGAATAAGGTTGAACTTCATGATCTGTTCGCAGATCTTAAAGCATATGAGTTCGAACTAATCAGCAGAGGTGTAAGGACCCTAATCCTTAAGTGCGGAAATAAGGCATAATAGAGCTAATATAATGATCAGAGTGAGAAAAGAACATGTTGAGTCTATGAGCTTAAGCATTACATGCCATAATAATAAGGACTTGCAAAAAGAATGGATTAATTACATTCCTCATCAATGAATGCTATCAACTAGTTTTACACTACTCCTAGAGTAGACACTAGACAAAATAATCCTGTCCTTTAATCCTCAAAAGAATGTTTCACAAGCTCACCACCTCAACCCGTTCAAAGCTTGCTATCATGCCAAAAAGGTACCTACAAGGACAACCCCCAAACATGAGCAATAATAATCATTCATATTCAACACAATATGAAGATAAAGCGTAAATGCATAATCAATATAAAACACTTCCTGTTTTCCATGCATTTCAAACGCTTCCCGTTTGGTTGTCCCTGTACCATAACTCATGAGTATAATCAACAGATTATTTTTAATGGCCAAAATATGTCATGACATTATATACCATCTCAACAGTACCAAATATTGGTCACCATTCCCTAGTCTGTCCATCACAGTGTATTTTAATGCCCCTCGCTTATATTCATATGGGCGGCATAGGATAACCTCGCTACAATGGACATGCGGTACTCCCACCCCTCGCTTCACAGAGAGCGGCAAATACCCTTTCCTCGCCCCATATGACAACCACGCTCAAATGTGACATGCGGCGCTCCCACCCCTCGCTTCACATTTAGCGGAACCAAACAAAAAGCGGCAAGCATTAAAATCATCAAAGGATGACCACGACTCATGGGATGTGCATCCAATAACCATAATATGCATCTATCATCAATATGCATCAATTACCATGTATATGCATCCACAATGCAATACCACATATGGCATAAATCAACATGTATATGCATCCACAATGCAATACCACATATATACCCGCATCCACAATGCATAATCAATGAGTATATAAAATACATGTTACCGTTGGGTGCCCGTACGTCCACTACGTACCTTTCCAAAAGTGGAATTGGTCCGGCTTCAAATCCTCGGTTGTGTTGCTACCTGGGATGGTTCTACACAATCACACAACCCCATATTAGAAGCCAAATAATAGCCAAATACCAAAAATTTGACAAAATAAACCATTTTCCAAAATTCCACAGGCGGCGATCGATCGCTTCCCATAGGCGATCGATCGCCTCAAAATTTACACAGCGGCGATCGGTCGCCCCAAACATGGCGATCGATCGCCATTCCTTTGAAAAACCTACTGCCTCTCGGCGATCGGTCGCCTCATAACAGGCGATCGATCGCCTAACCCGAAATTTTGGTACTGCCTTGCGGCGATCGATCGCCCCATTTCAGGCGGTCGATCGCCTCGCACAGACTCGCGATTTTTCACCATTTTTGCTTCCAAAAACCTTCCAACCCATACCAACACTTAACCCAACAAACCAACATCAACAAATAACATCATAACTACCAAAATAAACTCCAAAACAAGTATAAATCCAACATATAACCAAATCCACAACAACCCAACACAAACCCATTTCAAAATCATTAAAAACCCTTCCAAAACTAACCCAAACACAATCAAAATGATAATGAGGCATCCATACCTCTTGGGGACCTCAAATCACCCAATAATCTTCACAAATCAAGACTTTTGGAAGGTTTTCTCTTCAACCCTAAGCTCAAGCTCGAAAATGGAAGAAGGGAAAGGGTTTGCAGGTTTTGATTTGGTAAAGTGATAGTGATTTGGTAAAGTGGGGTTGGGGATAAAGGGTTGGGTTTAATTAAAAAGCATACCAACAATTTCATGGTGTATAAAACACCCCAACATGATATTTTTTTAAAGCATTTATTCAAAATGCACCAAATATCAATTAAATACATGATTTCTCATAAATTGATAACCAAGGCAAATAAATCATGCTTCCAATAATATTTACCCAACATGCACCACATGCACCCTAAAATGCAATCCCGGGTCACCCCTATCCACATGACCATGCATTTCCATAAGGTAAATAAATCCCAAAACATAATCAATTACCACATAATTAATCATGTAAACACAATTAAAGCCAAATAGCAATTAACCATTTCGGGGATGTCACAATACTCCCATACTTATAAGATTTCGTCCTCGAAATCACATGCACTTACCCCAAAAGAAACTAAACATAAACTCATACCAGAGAATAGTTCCGGGTAGTGCTGCACCATATGCTGCTCCGTCTCCCACGTAGCCTCCTCGACACCCCTGCGATCCCACTGAACTTTGATCATCGGTATCACTTTGTTCCGAAGTCTACGGTCTGCTCTGTCCAGAATTCTAACAGGCCGTTCCACATAAGATACATCTGACTCTAACTGAACTTCGGAAGGCTGTAACACGTGAGACGGATCCGGCTATACTTTCGCAACATCGATACATGAAACACATCATGTATCCCCGATAAAGAAGGCGGCAAAGCCAGTCGGTAAGCTAAGGTGCCGATGCGCTGCAAGATCTCGTACGGTCCAACATACCTCGGAGACAGTTTCCCGCGCATCCCAAATCGCACAACGCCTCTGAAAGGCGAGATCTTCAAAAAGACCTTATCTCCCAATTGAAATTCCAACGGTCTCCGCCGTTTATTCGCATAAGCTGCCTGTCTGTCTTGGGCTGCTTCCATTTTCTGCCTTATAATCTTTATCTTCTCTTCCATTTCCCGGATCAACTCAGGCCCTCCGACTGGTCTACTGTCCAAATCATCCCAACATAAGTGTGATCTACATCGTCTGCCATAAAGAGCTTCAAACGGAGCCATCTGAATACTTACCTGGTAGCTATTGTTATAAGAAAACTCTACCAGAGGCACTGAATCTTGCCAAGAGGCATCGAACTCCAAAACACAAGCTCTTAACATGTCCTCGAGCGTCTGAATCGTGCGCTCGGTCTGGCCATCCGTCTGAGGATGATAAGCAGTACTCAATCTGACCTCAGTTCCCAAAGCTGACTGAAGGCCTTCCCAAAAATGAGATGTGAATCGCGGATCTCGATCTGACACTATAGAAACGGGGATCCCATGCAATCTCACCACATCTCTAATATATAACTGCGCCATCCTCAAGAATGTAAAAGTCATGCTATAGGGGATAAAGTGGGCTACCTTGGTCAATCTGTCCACAATCACCCAAATAGCATCGAAGCCTGAAGCACTCCTCGGCAAATGAGTCACGAAGTCCATGGAAATGTGCTCCCACTTCCACTTCGGTATCTCCAAGTTTCTCAACTCGCCGCCAGGTCTCTGTCTCTCTGCCTTGACCTGCTGGCAGATCAAACACCTCTTCACGAAAGCGACGACATCACTCTTCATTCTCTTCCACCAGAACTGACCACGCAGATCTCTGTACATCTTCTTCCCGCCCGGGTGGATGCTAAGTCTGCTACTGTGAGCTCGTTCCAAGATCCCCTTACGCAACTCCGGCGTACTCGGAACTACCCAGCGGTTACCCAATCTCAAAGATCCGTCGTCGGCCACTCTGAACTTCGTCGGCTGACCAAGATGCACTATAGACAACCATCTCTGAACCTCAGCATCTGATCTCTGAGCTCTCCTGATGTTCTCATAAATATCTGGCTCAGCTAATAAGGTAGAGACATACACTGGCGATGCATCTATATCAAAATCATAGCCGAGATGGCAATAGGAGGTCATCATAGCTGACAATTGGATGACGTCCTCAGCAGAACTCCTCACTTTCCGGCTCAAGGCGTCCGCTGTCAAATTGGCTTTCCCGGGATGGTACTCTATCTCACAGTCATAGTCCTTGAGTAGATCCATCCATCTTCTCTGCCTCATGTTCAGCTTCGCCTGAGTGAATAAAAATTTGAGGCTCTTATGGTCCGTGTATATGGTGAATGAAGTACCATACAAATAATGTCTCCAGATCTTCAGGGCGAAGATGATAGCCGCCAATTCCAAGTCATGAACTGGATATCTGGTCTCATGCGGCTTCAACTGCCTCGATGCATAAGCTACCACATGCTTATCTTGCATCAGAACACATCCAAGGCCCTGCAGTGATGCATCAGTATACAGAACAAATCTGGAGTTATCCGTCGGAATCACTAACACTGGCGCCGTCGTCAACCGGTGCTTTAATTCCTGGAAGCTCTCCTCGCAAGCTTCTGACCAAAAGAAAGGCACTCCCTTCTGGGTCAACTGAGTCAGCGGCTTGGCAATCTTCGAAAAGCCCTCAACAAAGCGCCGATAATACCCGGCCAAACCAAGAAAACTCCGGATCTCAGGCACAGAAGTGGGGGCAGCCCACTCCATCACAGCCTCAATCTTCTTGGGGTCCACTGATATCCCGCTGCTCGAAATGACATGCCCCAGAAACACTACACTGCTCAGCCAAAACTCGCACTTACTGAGCTTAGCATACAACTGATGCTCTCTGAGAATCTGAAGTACTGTCCTCAAGTGTTTCACATGATCTTCCTCGCTCCGGGAGTAGATAAGAATGTCGTCAATAAACACGATGACGAACTGATCAAGATACTGCTGAAACACTATGTTCATCAGACTCATGAAGACTGCTGGAGCATTCGTCACACCGAACGGCATCACTAAGAACTCATAATGCCCGTATCGTGTCCGGAATGCTGTCTTCTGCACATCATCCTCTCTGACCCGGATCTGATGATACCCGGACCTCAAATCAATCTTGCTATACACCCTGGTACCTTGCAACTGATCAAACAAGTCGTCAATCCTTGGGAGAGGATACTTGTTCTTCACTGTAGCCTTATTCAGCTGCCGGTAATCGATGCACAGCCGCATCGAACCGTCCTTCTTCTTCACAAAGAGAACCGGTGCGCCCCATGGCGACACGCTCGGGCGTATATACCCCTTGTCCAGGAGATCCTGCAACTGTTCTTTCAACTCTCTCAACTCAGCCGGTGCCATCCTATAAGGCGCACGAGAGATAGCGGATGTCCCTGGCAACAACTCGATCCCAAATTCAACTTCCCTGGCCGGTGGAAATCCTGGGATCTCTTCTGGAAATACATCAGCAAATTCTGCCACTACTGGTACATCCTCAACTCTGAGTTCTTTACTCTTCCCAGACGTGTCCACGGCATAAATGAGATAGCCCGTGTGTCCACGTTCCAACAACTGAGTCATCTTGATCGCTGAAATCAACGGAATCTTCGCACGAGAACCGTTGCCATAGAAAGTCCACTGACTGCCCAACTCAGGTCTGAACTTCACTGTCCTCTGTCGGCAATCTACCACTGCCTGATATCTGTTCAGAACATCAATACCCAAGATGCAGTCGAAGTCTAACATACCCAGCACAATCAAGTCTGATCTCAATTCGTTGCCCTCAAAATAAATGAGGCAGTCTTCCATAAACTGATCAGCAACGACATTTCTTCCAGTGGGTGTCGAGACAAGGAGAGGCGTGGGTAAAGAAGACGTGCGCATATGGTATCTTTCCACAAAACCCACCGATACAAAAGAATGGGAGGCACCTGTATCGATCAAAATAAAAGCAGGGTACGTAAATAAATGACACGTACCGGCAATCACCTCCTCTGGGGCTGCCTGGGCCTGCTCCCTGGTCAGTGCATACACCTGTCCCTGGGGTGGTCCCACTGTCTGACCTCCCGATGGACGAGGCCCAAACTGCTGCCTCTGCTGCACTGTCCTGTCCTCAAACCTTGGCCTGCTGCCCTGATACTCTGACTGTCCTCCCCGTGCGGGGCAATACCGAGCAATGTGGCCCATCTTGCCACAGACATAACATGCAGGACACTTGTTTGAAGAATGTGGCCCTCCATAATTATTGCACCTCGGCTCTCCCGGCCTATCCCCTTGTGAAGATCCTCTATTGGCCGACCAATTACCCTTCTTGTTATCCTGCTTCTGTCCAAAGTGTTTCTTTCCACCATACCTTGAAGATGAAGAGGCACCACGGGGCTTAAATGGCTCACCCCGAGGCCTCAAACTGTCACTAGTCTGCCTCTGTTGCGGTACCGGTGGTGGCATAGCGTAAGCTCCTACTCCAAGCTCAGCAAGCTCCGCTCTGTGAGAGCATCGTCAAATGAAGTTGGGTTATTAGTGATAACCCGGTCATAGAGCTCCGGTCGCAACCCTTTCATAAAGTTCCTCATCTTAGCGTGTCCACTGGTGGCAATGTGGGGGACGTATCTCAACAACGAAGAGTACCGTGTGGCATAATCTGCCACTGTCATGTTCCCCTGCCTCAGACTTGTAAATTCATCCTCCTTTGTCTGTCTTGCTGCCGCGGAGAAGTACCGATTCAGAAATCTAGTCCTGAAGAGAGTCCAGTTAATCACAGCCCCCAGTGCTCTCATTTCCATCACTGTGCTCCTCCACCACATCAGAGGTTTCTTGGCTAATTGAAACTCCGCTAGCCTCAGCCAAGCTGTCACAGCACAAGGAGCCGATACGAAGATCTGTTCAAGTCTTTCCAACCACTCTTCAGCCTCTTCTCCGGACTCTGTCCCCTCAAACCGGGGCGGATGATAAGAGAGAAATTGTGTCAAGCTAATCTCACCCGGTAGCAGCAACTGAACCACTGGTTCCATTCCTACAGCCGGTGGAGGTAGAGGGTTCGTCTGTCCAATACTCGCATTCATGCTCCCCATATCACCGACTTCCTCATTAGCAGCCATGCTGTAATACAAATGTTAACAACAATCCAAAGCAATATATATATCATGTCGTTAGATAACAGGAGTGATATAAGCATGTTAGTATAATAGGATATACATCAATATGCACCACATGCATAAACATGCTTCAAATGTAAGCACCTAGCCAACCATGCTAAGGCTACCCTTCACTCGTTCCCGGGTTCTCTAACCACTGCTCTGATACCACTAATGTAAGGACCCTAATCATTAAGTGCGGAAATAAGGCATAATAGAGCTAATATAATGATCAGAGTGAGAAAAGAACATGTTGAGTCTATGAGCTTAAGCATTACATGCCATAATAATAAGGACTTCCAAAAAGAATGGATTAATTACATTCCTCATCAATGAATGCTATCAACTAGTTTTACACTACTCCTAGAGTAGACACTAGACAAAATAATCCTGTCCTTTAATCCTCAAAAGAATGTTTCACAAGCTCACCACCTCAACCCGTTCAAAGCTTGCTATCATGCCAAAAAGGTACCTACAAGGACAACCCCCAAACATGAGCAATAATAATCATTCATATTCAACACAATATGAAGATAAAGCGTAAATGCATAATCAATATAAAACACTTCCTGTTTTCCATGCATTTCAAACGCTTCCCATTTGGTTGTCCCTGTACCATAACTCATGAGTATAATCAACAGATTATTTTTAATGGCCAAAATATGTCATGACATTATATACCATCTCAACAGTACCAAATATTGGTCACCATTCCCTAGTCTGTCCATCACAATGTATTTTAATGCCCCTCGCTTATATTCATATGGGCGGCATAGGATAACCTCGCTACAATGGACATGCGGTACTTCCACCCCTCGCTTCACAGAGAGCGGCAAATACCCTTTCCTCGCCCCATATGACAACCACGCTCAAATGTGACATGCGGCGCTCCCACCCCTCGCTTCACATTTAGCGGAACCAAACAAAAAGCGGCAAGCATTAAAATCATCAAAGGATGACCACGACTCATGGGATGTGCATCCAATAACCATAATATGCATCTATCATCAATATGCATCAATTACCATGTATATGCATCCACAATGCAATACCACATATGGCATAAATCAACATGTATATGCATCCACAATGCAATACCACATATATACCCGCATCCACAATGCATAATCAATGAGTATATAAAATACATGTTACCGTTGGGTGCCCGTACGTCCACTACGTACCTTTCCAAAAGTGGAATTGGTCCGGCTTCAATTCCTCGGTTGTGTTGCTACCTGGGATGGTTCTACACAATCACACAACCCCATATTAGAAGCCAAATAATAGCCAAATACCAAAAATTTGACAAAATAAACCATTTTCCAAAATTCCACAGGCGGCGATCGATCGCTTCCCATAGGCGATCGATCGCCTCAAAATTTACACAGCGGCGATCGGTCGCCCCAAACATGGCGATCGATCGCCATTCCTTTGAAAAACCTACTGCCTCTCGGCGATCGGTCGCCTCATAACAGGCGATCGATCGCCTAACCCGAAATTTTGGTACTGCCTTGCGGCGATCGATCGCCTCGCACAGACTCGCGATTTTTTCACCATTTTTGCTTCCAAAAACCTTCCAACCCATACCAACACTTAACCCAACAAACCAACATCAACAAATAACATCATAACTACCAAAATAAACTCCAAAACAAGTATAAATCCAACATATAACCAAATCCACAACAACCCAACACAAACCCATTTCAAAATCATTAAAAACCCTTCCAAAACTAACCCAAACACAATCAAAATGATAATGAGGCATCCATACCTCTTGGGGACCTCAAATCACCCAATAATCTTCACAAATCAAGACTTTTGGAAGGTTTTCTCTTCAACCCTAAGCTCAAGCTCGAAAATGGAAGAAGGGAAAGGGTTTGTGGGTTTTGATTTGGTAAAGTGATAGTGATTTGGTAAAGTGGGGTTGGGGATAAAAGGGTTGGGTTTAATTAAAAAGCATACCAACAATTTCATGGTGTATAAAACACCCCAACATGATATTTTTTTAAAGCATTTATTCAAAATGCACCAAATATCAATTAAATACATGATTTCTCATAAATTGCTAACCAAGGCAAATAAATCATGCTTCCAATAATATTTACCCAACATGCACCACATGCACCCTAAAATGCAATCCCGGGTCACCCCTATCCACATGACCATGCATTTCCATAAGGTAAATAAATCCCAAAACATAATCAATTACCACATAATTAATCATGTAAACACAATTAAAGCCAAATAGCAATTAACCATTTCGGGGATGTCACAAGAGGTGAAGCAGAGCCATTCATCTCTCAACCAACAAAGCACTGGCAGCCATTCAAGATCAGATCGCCCACACAACAGATCGATCTATCGAACAGATAAGTAATGATGCTATGTCATTATTTATCAAGAAATTTGGTAAATTCATGTCTAAAAATAAGAGGAACTTTAAACCCTCTCATCATTATAAATCAAGAAAGGACGATGCTGTTAATGATCAGGCTTGCTACAATTGTGGTAAGACCATACATTTTATTGCAGATTGCACCAGACCGAAGAAAGAAGAACGTAAAGAGAAGCATCGTGATGACAGGAAAAAGAAGCACTACAAAGACCACAAAAATCATAGAAAGTCCCAAAAGGTCCTAGTAGCAGAAGAAGGAAACAGCAAATGGGCTCAGACTGATTCAGACTCAGAAAGCTCTGAATATTCTTCCAGCGAAAGGAAGAAGATATTCAATGTCTAATGGCAGACGAAGAGATGAGTCAAACAAACGAGGTATTCGATCTTGACTCAAATGAATTTACACGTGAAGAGCTCATGTCCGCACTGCAAGACATGGCTAATGATTACAGACTCTTAGCTGAATCATTTGAGAAAAGTAAAGCTAAAGCCAATGATCAAATGGATGAGGACATCAAACCAAGCTGCTCTGAGCTGGGTGAGTGCAACAATCTACAGATCGAGCTGAATAAACTAAAAATCTCTTATGATCAGCTCCATGAAGAAAATAAGAGAATTAGCACACAAAATGCTAAGCTTTCTCATATCTTCAAATCATGGACAAAATCCAGAACATCATTGGAAGAATTGCAAGAGGTACAAAGAAATGTCGGTAATGTTACAGGCATAGGCTTTGATATCAAAGACTGCACCAAAGATAAATCTGAATTGTTGCTGGTGAAGAACAAAATCAAACAAGTGACATTTGTTAAATCCAGCACAATATATGAAAATGAAGCACCAACAATTCAAACGGGAGTCTCTTTCATGAATCAAGGTTTGAGAAAAGGGATTGGATATGTTAACCAAGCCAAAGAAAAGGCACCAGCAAGCTTTGCGTCTTTCAGACCAAATCCAAAGGTGCAAAATCTAAGGCAAGGGAGACCATCCAATTACTATAATTCAAAACCAGTTCAACGAAGATATAGACTACCCTATGAGAATCAAAGGTTTCCATATCGCACACATTATCACACACAACATCTAAACAGACCAGCTCACAGCACACCACACACACACAAGCCATTAAAGCTGATACAGTTGTGGGTTCCCAAAGGGCTAATCCGTTCTGGACCCAAGTAGGATTGGGTACCAACAATAATCTTGTTTGATGACAGGTACCGAAGAAACTGGCATCAGACTGGTACTTGGACAGTGGGTGTTCTCGTCACATGACTGGAAACATCGAGCTGCTGTCGGAAGTCACAGAATGTACTGGACCCAAAATCATATTCGGAGATAATTCAAATGGTAAGACCGTGGGCAAGGGTAAGATTGTCCATGGTAACATTATGTGTTGTTAGTTGAAAATCTATGCTATAATCTGATTAGTATAAGTCAACTATGTGATAATGGTTATATTGTAGAATTTCACAAACACACGTGCACTGTTAAATCGTCAGACGGTATGACCATGCTTGTAGGAATCAGAAATGAAAATACATATAAGATTAATTGGAATTTTGCTCAACCTGATAATCCTATCTGCTTCATCGCTAATAATGATAATAAACACTGGCTATGGCATAAACGCTTGAATCATATCAATTTTAAGACTATTTCTAGCCTGTGTAAACATGATTTAGTTGTCGGTCTGCCCAAGATCGACTTTGCTAAGGATAAGATCTGCGAAGCTTGCCAAATGGGCAAACAGATCAGATCATCCTTCAAAAACAAGAATGCCAAATCCTCTGTAAGGACCCCAAGCCCTTAACCCTTAATTAGTGTATTAACCACTATGTGTGGCACATGCTTTCAATAAAAAGCCAATCGGGAAGCTCAGATGATACTTTATCATTGCATGGCAATTAAAAATAATTCCTTTAACACTCAATGTTATAAGGTCATCAGCCTAACAACGAAAGAGACTTCGCCCAATACCAACCCTTTTTGCCACTTTTCACATTGTGGACTTTTATAAAAATTTGGGCAGAGTCTCGCCATAAATATAGCTATCCCGAAGTAAAAGCACAACACATAACATAATTCCCGGCCAGGGAAAACATAATACTCATCAGAAAGCAGTAATACCAAGTAAATTCCCAGCCAGGGAAGACACCACACATATGACGACATAAATGGGTCTCAACACCCACATAATACACTAACGACTCTCATATCATTAGCAATTCTACACAATTGCATGCAACATATAATGAAAGAGAGGAAGGCTCATGCCTTTATATACAACCCATATACAAGAATGTCCGTGCTCACATGCGAGCATCATAAATGTGTATATAAACCTCGGGTGTATATAAGTACTCTATACGATACCGTGCTCCATCAAGCCCTGGTACCACGATCCTGTGAGTACATCCAATCAACAGCTCGAGCTCAGCTCCACAGCCATCGATGCACCTGTTCACCTGCCCCAACAGAGACAGCCCCCAACGGGGTGAGCATACCGATACACAAAATCTCATAATCACAATAATGAAATTCATAATTTACAACACAAGTAAATATTACTGAATTTTAAATGATACTCCCTGGATGGCAACATCCTCATCCGGGATTCCGTGTACTGTCCCTGTTCTCACAATCATCAAACTCATCAAATCTCAAAAATCAGTAAATCAACGCATTGATTAACTCATCGCATGCCTAATACTCGAATATCAACAGATAGTGGTTGCAACTCATTAAACATGCAAATATAGATATCTCATATCTAATACTGATTTCACAACCTCGCTATCAATCACAGATAGCTCAAATGCCTAGCATTTATTTTACCAATTCTTCATTATACCTAGACATCTCAAATGTCTTATAATGAATACATGATCCCACGATCATTCTCAGGCATCTCAAATGCCCTACGATGGTCATATAAACCCAGTACCCCATATATCATGTAAGAGTCATCCTACTCTAGTGTCACGCACGCTACAAGCGGCGATATCAAGATTTGGGTCATTCCTTGGCTATATCAACATATATATATATATAATCCTCATGCGCGATTATTCAATGAAATCAAATTTCATTATGCATTCACAAATGCCCTAATATATAGAAATGCTCGTACGTCGCACGTACCTTAAATCTCCGAAGTCCGAGCCAAACCTTGCTCGAGTTCCAGGCCCCGAGGAACGATGTGCTAACACAATAAATAATTCACAATTATTTACGAACATGCAACCCATGCTCAAGCACACCTATAACCCTCAAAATATTGTCAACACACGACAATTAATCTCTAAAAAGACCCGGGGCAGGGTACATGCAGGGAGGGAAATAAATGAGACAATATCGAAATTTGTTCAAGAACACCCTACAAAAATCGAACCCGAATCTCACAATTTCGAACCCAAATAAATACCATAATTCATCTAAAATGAGAATTAAGCTATCCAAGCAAGAATCAACACCCCTTGCCAAAAACCCCCAATTTTCGAACTCAACCTCTTAAATTCGAACCCCAAACAAGCCCTTAAATTCGAACCCAATAATTCATCTAATTCGAACACAATAATGGCAGGGAAATACACGAAAATGACGAAAAAGGGGTAAGGTAGGTTACCCAATCGAAAATCGGAAGAAATCGGACGAAATCCGATGAACCCTAGAAATTGGGGATCGACGCCTCCAGCCAAAATCCGAACGAGAAACGCGATGAAACTTCAAATTGACGGAGGGGAAGGCTGCGCCTCGATGAGACGAAGCCGGTGGTAGGTCGCATGCGCCGAACGGCGGCCGGACGGCGGCGGGCGCAGCGCCTGAAGCGGCGAGGGCAGGGGAGGTCGGGAAATCGCGCGCGGGAGGGAGAGAGAGGAAAGTGGGCTGAAATGAATTTTTATGCAAAATTTTGGGTTCAAATGGTATTTATAGCAAAAATACCCCGAAAATTAATAGCCCCACAAATACATCATGATTCCTTAAAAATCATCTGTTTTCAAAAACCCTCTCTCTAACTCCAAAATCCCCTACCGGTGCTCACACAGCACCCGAGATCCCGAGACACAACAAAAACCCAACTCTTAGGTTTTTCACCCAAATGAGAATACAATCTCAACCTCTGGATCCAACGATCCCAACTACCCAATTAAACGAGCCCAGAAGGCCCAACACCTCAATTAAATTCCAAATCGCCACGTAAAACCACTTTAGTGATTATTAACACTACGGGATTAACACCTATAATCCCTGGTCATCACAATATCCCCCACTAAAAGAATTTCGTCCTCGAAATTAGCACCGGTGTATCACATAACACCCAGGCTACACAACAACATGAAGCCATAACCTCGATGCGGGTCATCCCAAAAGGCAGTCTCTCATGACTGCGAAACAACCGATTACTTACGACTGTAGATCGGACAGTCATCCTTAGTCCTAATACAACTAGTAAGAACGCATCCTGAATGACACCTCAACCGTGAGAACGTTGACCTCGTGTCAAACTCTGGAGTGGAATAGACTTCCAAATCCATCTAACGTCAAAGAGCGTCAGCACAGCTCAACGCTAATAATCCAAAAGCAGTTAGTCAACTGAAACTGTAAGGATTCGAATCGCTCTTGATTCTATCGTAGATATCATTCCATGACATCTCTACCAAGACTCACGATGTCTCACATACATCGTTACGAGGGAAACACTAGTACACCACGGTGTACACATACCAAACCTGGTTTCCCGCTATACAGACCACCTCCATCCAAGGAGCAGTTGCACCCTCTGCAACTCGGATCGGGCAACTCACGGCCACCGATCCACAGAAAAGACATCTCACAAGATGTCCACCTCCGGATATCCCAAGAACCACATCCTGGTCGTAATAAACAATCGAGACTCCATAGAGTTTCCAAATTCTGAAAGGGCATGCAATAAACCCATTGCATCCTCAACGCTTGTGTCGTTAGCGACACCCAACAAATCCGAAATTCCTGCCATCCCTTGATAATCCTGGGATTTAACAATCCAAACTTGGGAAGGCTATCGCATAACTCTGAGGGAAACACCAATAATGAAGTACCTTAACCCTCACAAGATAATCCCTCCTCAAGGGAAGTCAACTAACTTCACGATTATCCCTCATAAATATCGTGCCATGGAGATTCCCAATCTCAAGGTGTTCCATATCTCTCATCAGAGATTTAACCATCCTAAAATAGCATAACTCTATGCTTGACAGGAAGGAAATCAATAACTGGCATCCGTATACTCACCGGTATACCTGCCTAAGTATTGACATCGCATGCATACTCAATGCACTTGGCTCGGGTATCTACAACATACCCCTAAGCCCCATACACAACTGTCAATCCTGAGTCATTCCCATCCAGGAGAATGAAAATCGACGATCAATAACATGGCGTGATTCTCAAAATCAACACCACATGCACCAACTTACCGAATCTTTCAAAGATTCCCCAAATAGGTATAGTACTACCCCCTTCCTCACAAGGGAAGTGCCATCGAACTCGAGATCCAATAGTCTCGAACCACTGTTCGGAAAAAACTGGATACAATAATACCCATTGCATCCCAAATACACGGATTCCCTTAGATTGAGTCAATAACGACATGATGACTCTCTTGTTGGTACTCCAACATCCTGAGCTGTCCCAGACAAGTCTCACCAAGATTAAACACAAACGTATACACGTTTCAGTGAGGCATGCACAACCTCAGTCTCAAATGACGTGGTGACTACTAGAGTCCACCACAATCCACATCGTATCACCTTACGATTTGCTAAACTTGGTTCCAACGAGCAGTATAACGGCTCTAGCAAGCCCCTCATGGTGCTGCACACACACGGCAGACAAACTAGTCGCTGCCTCTCTAGGTTCACCTCAAACCTACCAACAAGACGGACGTCTCCACATGGTATATCATACTGTGGGAAGGAAACTCAATAGAGTAGTGGGTCTTTATCCAACATTCCTCTAATGCCGATACACCCTGGACACTCCAATGTCCCTATGTACTTAACATAACCTGATCCTACTCCCTTAGGACTCATCCTACACCCTCATGGGTGGTGTGACCACGTCTACCACATGTCACATCGACAGAAAGCGAGTAATTTCCTCATGATTACTCATGTCGTCAAAACACATGGCCAAGAGCCATTCCAACGAGCATACCTCAAGGGTATCACCACTCGTAAAATGATCACTCCAAACGTAAGCTGCGGTACAATCACATGTACAGCGCATCCAACCATTCCTCGAGCAACCCGCTCGGTATAAGGGTCACGTCAATCGGTGCCGCACACACCACCTTGTGCTCGGTACTGGCACCCAAGGCATACCACTGAATACGTATACTCAACGCATCGATCATCGTAACGATGATGCATGTCTAATAAGACATCTCCTACACCATCGTCATCGTCATCCTGTGACGATACATGCCAACTCATGGCATCTAAGGCATTGTCAACTAGTGACGATACATGTCATCCACCATCATGCTAGTAAAATAGGCATAATAAAACATGTATATCAACGCATGCCTGATACAATAAAGCTAATAGAATAGCAATATCTCATACCTCATCGCTAACAATATAACGGCATACCTGTCTCCGTCGCTCAATAATAGTGCGTAATCAGCACCCATCGCTCGAAGGCGGCAAAATCCTGTGCTGAGTACATAGCGGCACAATCCCTCGCTATAGAATCGACGGCATGACACCTCGCCATATAATAAGTGGCATGAAACCTCGCTATACACCTGAGCATGAATCATCGTCCACATAATAGCGGAAAGAGGCATCGCTATCTATATATACGGCGGCACGAATCATCACCAATAATCACAAAGAGGTGAATCATCATCATCGACACAGCGGAATACATCACCGCTATCATCCGTGTCCGGCGGTATAAACCATCGCCAATCAATATAGCGGAATGAACCGTCGCTATAAATACACCTGGCGGAATGAACCCTCGCCAATCAATATAGCGGAATGAACCGTCGCTATAAATACACCTGGCGGAATGAACCCTCGCCAATCAATATAGCGGAATGAACCGTCGCTATAAATACAAATCGACACAGCGGAACACATCACCGCTATCATCCGTGTCATCACAATGGAATGAATATAAATCGACACAGCGGGACACATCACCGCTATCATCCGTGTCATCACAATGAATGAATATAAATCGACACAGCGGGACACATCACCGCTATCATCCGTGTCATCACAATGGAATGAATATAAATCGACACAGCGGGACACATCACCGCTATCATCCGTGTCATCACAATGAAATGAATATAAATCGACACAGCGGGACACATCACCGCTATCATCCGTGTCATCACAATGAAATGAATATAAATCGACACAGCGGGACACATCACCGCTATCATCCGTGTCATCACAATGAAATGAATATAAATCGACACAGCGGGACACATCACCGCTATCATCCGTGTCATCACAATGAAATGAATATAAATCGACACAGCGGGACACATCACCGCTATCATCCGTGTCATCACAATGGAATGAATATAAATCGACACAGCGGGACACATCACCGCTATCATCCGTGTCATCACAATGAAATGAATATAAATCGACACAGCGGGACACATCACCGCTATCATCCGTGTCATCACAATGAAATGAATATAAATCAACACAGCGGGACACAACACCGCTATCATCCGTGTCATCACAATGTAATGAATATAAATCGACACAGCGGGACACATCACCGCTATCATCCGTGTCATCACAAAGGAATGCATCATCATCCTTTCTTGAGTCAGTCATCATCAGTTATTTTAATGCTTCCTCGCTTTCATAATCTCAAAACAAGCGGTATCGCATACTCGCTTCTTCATATTAGCGGTATCTCTTCCTCGCTCAGTATGGTATACCTCGCCTCCATGTGCCAGCGAGCCTCCCCCCTCCCGCTCCACATGCGCAGCGATAAAGCGTAAGCATTAAAACCTTAACTGTGATCGCCCTGACTCGTGGAATACACCTCTTTATTCCACATCACAATATGCAACAACAATGCATAATATGCAACAACAATGCATAATAACATGTATCATAACAGTAATGCATCACATTGCATTCATCATGTGTCACACAGACAAACATGAATACATGTTACCGTTGGGATACCCGTACGTCTTCTACGTACTCCATATTTCCTGTAACCTGCAACCATCATGGTTAGCAACAATAGCCATATACGCTATGCAGAAATCATCCAATGCATAAATGCAACCACTTGCAAGTCAATACGTATACCAAGACATGTTACCTCGGAAATATCCCTTTACCTGATTCTCTTACAAAATCAGATTCCTTGGCACATAACACACGGAGTGCCAGACATCACAATTAATGCCATCCTATCGTGTTCCACACGATTCCTGCAATCACACTGATTAGCAACACTACTTTTCATATCAGAAAAAAAGCACATAAACAACTAGTCGTGTCATACAACATTAATGCCATCATGCATAAGTATGTGCTATCAATAACTTCTTAGGCCCTTAACAGCCCCAAAGAGCAACCACTGCTCTGATACCACTAATGTAAGGACCCCAAGCCCTTAACCCTTAATTAGTGTATTAACCACTATGTGTGGCACATGCTTTCAATAAAAAGCCAATCGGGAAGCTCAGATGATACTTTATCATTGCATGGCAATTAAAAATAACTCCTTTAACACTCAATGTTATAAGGTCATCAGCCTAACAACGAAAGAGACTCACAAAGTTCGCCCAATACCAACCCTTTTTGCCACTTTTCACATCGTGGACTTTTATAAAAATTTGGGCAGAGTCTCCCCATAAATATAGCTATCCCGAAGTAAAAGCACAACACATAACATAATTCCCGGCCAGGGAAAACATAATACTCATCAGAAAGCAGTAATACCAAGTAAATTCCCAGCCAGGGAAGACACCACACATATGACGACATATGGGTCTCAACACCCACATAATACACTAACGACTCTCATATCATTAGCAATTCTACACAATTGCATGCAACATATAATGAAAGAGAGGAAGGCTCATGCCTTTATATACAACCCATATACAAGAATGTCCGTGCTCACATGCGAGCATCATAAATGTGTATATAAACCTCGGGTGTATATAAGTACTCTATACGATACCGTGCTCCATCAAGCCCTGGTACCACGATCCTGTGAGTACATCCAATCAACAGCTCGAGCTCAGCTCCACAGCCATCGATGCACCTGTTCACCTGCCCCAACAGAGACAGCCCCCAACGGGGTGAGCATACCGATACACAAAATCTCATAATCACAATAATGAAATTCATAATTTACAACACAAGTAAATATTAATGAATTTTAAATGATACTCCCTGGATGGCAACATCCTCATCCGGGATTCCGTGTACTGTCCCTGTTCTCACAATCATCAAACTCATCAAATCTCAAAAATCAGTAAATCAACGCATTGATTAACTCATCGCATGCCTAATACTCGAATATCAACAGATAGTGGTTGCAACTCATTAAACATGCAAATATAGATATCTCATATCTAATACTGATTTCACAACCTCGCTATCAATCACAGATAGCTCAAATGCCTAGCATTTATTTTACCAATTCTTCATTATACCTAGACATCTCAAATGTCTTATAATGAATACATGATCCCACGATCATTCTCAGGCATCTCAAATGCCCTACGATGGTCATATAAACCCAGTACCCCATATATCATGTAAGAGTCATCCTACTCTAGTGTCACGCACGCTACAAGCGGCGATATCAAGATTTGGGTCATTCCTTGGCTATATCAACATATATATATATATAATCCTCATGCGCGATTATTCAATGAAATCAAATTTCATTATGCATTCACAAATGCCCTAATATATAGAAATGCTCGTACGTCGCACGTACCTTAAATCTCCGAAGTCCGAGCCAAACCTTGCTCGAGTTCCAGGCCCCGAGGAACGATGTGCTAACACAATAAATAATTCACAATTATTTACGAACATGCAACCCATGCTCAAGCACACCTATAACCCTCAAAATATTGTCAACACACGACAATTAACCTCTAAAAAGACCCGGGGCAGGGTACATGCAGGGAGGGAAATAAATGAGACAATATCGAAATTTGTTCAAGAACACCCTACAAAAATCGAACCCGAATCTCACAATTTCGAACCCAAATAAATACCATAATTCATCTAAAATGAGAATTAAGCTATCCAAGCAAGAATCAACACCCCTTGCCAAAAACCCCCAATTTTCGAACTCAACCTCTTAAATTCGAACCCCAAACAAGCCCTTAAATTCGAACCCAATAATTCATCAAATTCGAACACAATAATGGCAGGGAAATACACGAAAATGACGAAAAAGGGGTAAGGTAGGTTACCCAATCGAAAATCGGAAGAAATCGGACGAAATCCGATGAACCCTAGAAATTGGGGATCGACGCCTCCAGCCAAAATCCGAACGAGAAACGCGATGAAACTTCAAATTGACGGAGGGGAAAGCTGCGCCTCGACGAGACGAAGCCGGTGGTAGGTCGCATGCGCCGAACGGCGGCCGGACGGCGGCGGGCGCAGCGCCTGAAGCGGCGAGGGCAGGGGAGGTCGGGAAATCGCGCGCGGGAGGGAGAGAGAGGAAAGTGGGCTGAAATGAATTTTTATGCAAAATTTTGGGTTCAAATGGTATTTATAGCAAAAATACCCCGAAAAATTAATAGCCCCACAAATACATCATGATTCCTTAAAAATCATCTGTTTTCAAAAACCCTCTCTCTAACTCCAAAATCCCCTACCGGTGCTCACACAGCACCCGAGATCCCGAGACACAACAAAAACCCAACTCTTAGGTTTTTCACCCAAATGAGAATACAATCTCAACCTCTGGATCCAACGATCCCAACTACCCAATTAAACGAGCCCAGAAGGCCCAACACCTCAATTAAATTCCAAATCGCCACGTAAAACCACTTTAGGGATTATTAACACTACGGGATTAACACCTATAATCCCTGGTCATCACATCCTCCTCCCGTTGTTTAGAACTATTGCATATGGACTTGTATGGTCCTATACCGATAATAGGGGGAATGCGGTATACTCTTGTTGTTATTGATGATTACTCACGTTTTACTTGGACTATATTTTTTAGCAGTAAAGATCAAACCGGTCCGAAATTGATCAAGCTGCTGAAACGTACTCAGAATGAGAAATCATCCAGCATAGACAGGATTCGAAGTGACAAAGGCACTGAGTTTTCAAATCAGAATCTTGAATCATTTCTAGAAGATCATGGAATTAAGCATGAGTTTCAGCCGCTCGAACTCCTCAACAGAATGGAGTTGCAGAATGAAGAAACAGAACGCTTAAAGAAGCAGCAAGAACAATGCTTGCTGATTCTGGAATTTCGCAAAAGTTCTGGGTAGAAGCTGTAAATACTGCATGCTACACTCAAAATCGGTCTATGATTAACAAGAAGTTGAATCTCACTCCATATGAAATATGGAGTGGTAACAGACTGTGGGGTCTTCCCACCTTAACAGTGATTAAAAGACATAAGAAGGACTAATCATGCATTAAGGTAACATCTTAAGGTTTTGGTTGTTACACGAGCTAACAGGATTACAGGCCAAAATACAAAACTTCAAAAATAATTCATTACATTCCAGAAGAATGTCATTTAGATTTACACTACTCCTAGAGTAGATACTAATCATAACTTGAATCCTATGCATTCCTGTGTCCCTAGTAGCTCACTGCCTCAACCCGACCCTTAGTCCTTTCGTCCAAAAGTGTACCTACAGGGACAACACATCATGAGCATATATAATCTTACTTAACATTATAAACATCATAGTAAATGCATGAAACATTGGTTAAGTAATATGCTGGTTATACATTCACTTCTTATTGTTGTCCCTGATTTAGAATCATGCATATGGGGCATCTTACCCCCGTGGCATCTTACCACAACATCATCGTATGGCCTCTTACCATATGGGGCATCTTACCCCGTGGCATCTTACCACAATACATCGCATGGCCTCTTACCATGTGGGGCATCTTACCCCGTGGCATCTTACCACAATACATCGCATGGCCTCTTACCATGTAGGGCGTCTTACCCCGTGGCATCTTACCACAATACATCGCATAAATGTCATCATATAAGCATCGTATAAGCAATAAACATCATATGAACTTCATCGTATAAACATCGTATAAACACCGTCATTTCATCGTGAATACTCATGCAAATAAAAGCATAGTCATAGTATAGAGATGTGTGTTACCGTCCGATGCCCGTACGCTTCTTACGTACCTTTTCAAAAGGAGGAGGAGTCAACAGACTTTATCTCCTAGATGGTGCAGGTACCTGGGATGGTTCTACAAGACCACATTATACCATATTAGATGCCTCAAAACCATCTCACATCAAAACTTAACAAAATAAAACATCATTAAATTTTCAACTTTCTGCCTGTCTCGATCGATCGGCCCTAGGTCTCGATCGATCGAGACACTGTGCACTAACAGTGTCTTGGCTTCCTGCCTCGCTCGATCGATCGAACATTTTACCGATCGATCGAGGAGCTTCACCGATCGATCGAGAAATCCTTCGATCGATCGGCATCAAAATTTTGAAAACATGCTTAGACCTTCTGTCTCGCTCGATCGATCGGGACTAAATCTCGATCGATCGAGAGCTCTGAAAAATCGGGATTTTCCCCAGATTTTTGAGCACCTCTCTTCACCCCATCTTTTCTACTTCCTAACACATCTATCATGCTGAAACAAACATGTGAAGAACTTCATAACATATCCATGTAAGCTCTTAAATCGAAGGTTGAACAAAACCTAAGCTAACATGCATCATAACATCATCATAAACTTCATCCTTAACCAACTTTTACAGAAACAGAGTATGTATCTTTTTGCCCAGATTTTCGAGCATATAGTTTCATAACTAGAAATCTATCACATAAGCCATGTAAATGCTCAAACAAACATGCTAGTAGCTACATAAAACTACCATGTAAGCATTCATATCAAGGTTCCACCCAAACCTACACTTAACATGCTCCACCAAACCCAAGCCCAAACATAGACCCAGAAAAACAGGGTACCCACTTACCCCTCTCTTTTGCTCCTCTTTTTGCAAGGTTTTGAACACCTTTTTACCAAGCTTTTCTTCCCTTCCCCAGCAGCTTACAGGCACGATTTTTGGAGAGAAAGAGAGGAGGAGAGAAGGAGATGATTGGGCTGCAAAGTGGAAGCATGGGCATGACCAAGTGGGAGGCATGGGCTTGAAACAAGTGGGTTGACAAGTGGGGGATGGGTGGTGACCGAGTTGGGGGGTGGGGTAGTGTGGTTGGGGTGCCATGTGGTGTTTAATTGTATCCCGGTATATAGTACGATGTATTAAAATATCCTCACTCGATATTTTCTAACTTCATATAATTAATACATCCCTTAAAATACCCAACATGCTCCCCACATCATATCATCATAACATAGATCGTGGCCCCCAATTTAAATACACCATAACCCTTAAACACATCATAATTCATCATCATAGAACATAATCATATCACATTCGGGGGTATTACATTACTCCCCTACTTATAAGATTTCGTCCTCGAAATCCACATGCATCATCATATCGAAACTAAACATAAAAACATACCAGAGAATAGTTCCGGATAGTGCTGCACCATATGCCGTTCCGTCTCCCACGTAGCCTCCTCGACACCCCGACGATCCCACTGAACTTTGACCATCGGTATAACTTTGCTTCGTAGTCTGCGATCCTCTCGATCCAGAATTCTGATAGGTCGTTCAACGTAGGACACATCTGAATCTAACTGTACTTCAGTAGGCTGTAAGACATGGGACGGGTCTGGCTCATACTTCCTCAACATAGAGACATGGAAAACATCGTGTATGCCAGACAAGGATGGCGGTAGAGCCAAACGATATGCCAAAGTACCGATACGCTGTAAAACTTCATATGGTCCAACATACCTCGGAGATAACTTTCCCCGCATCCCAAAACGAACCACGCCCCTGAAGGGCGAGATCTTTAAGAAGACCCTGTCTCCTAACTGGAATTCTAGCGGTCGTCGCCGCTTATTGGCATAGGCCGCTTGCTTGTCCTGGGGCGCTTTCATCTTCTGGCGTATCAACTTTATCTTACCTTCCATATCCCTGATCATATCCGGTCCTCCGACCGCTTTGCTGGTCAAGTCCTCCCAATACAGTGGTGATCTACATCGTCGTCCATACAGAGCTTCAAAAGGGGCCATTTGAATGCTCGCCTGATAACTGTTATTATAGGAGAACTCCACCAGCGGCACTGAATCCTGCCACGGAGTATCAAACTCCAAAACACACGCCCTCAACATGTCCTCGAGCGTCTGAATGGTACGCTCTGTTTGGCCGTCTGTCTGAGGGTGATAGGCCGTACTCAGTCTCACCTCTGTGCCCAAAGCTGTCTGGAGACCCTCCCAGAAATGTGAAGTGAACCACGGGTCCCTGTCAGACACTATCGAGACTGGAATACCATGCAACCTCACCACATCCCGTATATACATCTGGGCCATCTTCAAGTATGTATATGACATACTGTAAGGGATGAAATGAGCCGTCTTCGTCAGCCTATCCACGATCACCCAGATCGCATCAAATCCTGAGGCCGTCCTAGGTAAGTGGGTCACGAAGTCCATAGATATATGCTCCCACTTCCGTTCAGGCACCTCTAAGCTCTTCAGCTCACCACCAGGCCTCTGCCTCTCTGTCTTTACCTGCTGGCAGATCAAACATCTTTTAACAAAAATGATTACCTCACGCTTCATGCGTCTCCACCAGAATTGATCGCATAGATCTTTGTACATCTTCTTTCCCCCTGGGTGGATACTGAATCGACTACTGTGAGCTCGCTCCAATATTCCTCTACGCAGTTCTGGTGTGTCTGGGACTACCCATCGGTTGCCCAGTCTCAAGGAATCATCCTCAGCCACTCTAAACTTGGATGGTTGTCCTTGAAGTACCAATGATGTCCACCTCTGAACCTCACTATCCGACTTCTGGGCCTTCCTGATCGCCTCAAATATGTCTGGCTCCGCCAATAGGGTCGACACTCGCACAAGCGACGTGTCTACATCGAAATCATAGCCCAGTTGGCAATAAGACGTCATCAAGGCCGACAAACACATAACATCCTCTGCAGTACTCTTCACCTTCCGACTTAAGGCATCTGCTATCAGGTTCGCTTTACCTGGATGGTACTCAATTTCACAATCATAGTCTTTGAGCAAATCCATCCATCTTCTTTGCCTCATATTCAACTCTGCCTGAGTGAATAAGAACTTCAGGCTCTTATGGTCCGTATAAATAGTGAAAGACGTGCCATACAAGTAATGCCTCCAGATCTTCAAGGCGAATATGATGGCCGCCAATTCTAAATCATGCACTGAATACTTAGCCTCGTGTGGCTTCAGCTGCCTCGATGCATAAGCCACCACATGCTTATCTTGCATCAACACACAGCCCAAGCCCTGTAATGACGCATCCGTATACAAGGCGAACCTCTTATCCTCAGACGGAATCACCAGTACAGGCGCTGTAGTCAAACGACGCTTCAGCTCTTGGAAGCTTTCCTCACAAGCTTCGGACCAAAAGAAGGGGACTCCTTTTTGAGTCAGCTGCGTCAGGGGTTTGGCAATCTTCGAAAAACCCTCGACGAAACGTCGGTAATATCCTGCCAAACCGAGAAAACTCCTTATCTCAGGTACAGAAGTGGGTGCAGCCCACTCCATCACAGCTTCAATCTTCCTTGGATCCACAGATATCCCGTGGCTAGATATGACATGGCCTAAAAATACCACGCTGTCCAACCAGAACTCGCACTTACTAAGCTTCGCATACAGCTGATGATCCCTAAGGATCTGAAGCACTATCCTCAAGTGTCTTACGTGCTCTTCTTCCGTCCGAGAGTAGATAAGTATGTCGTCAATGAAGACTATGACGAACTGGTCCAAATACGGCTGGAACACCCTGTTCATCAAACTCATGAAGACAGCTGGGGCATTCGTCACCCCAAAAGGCATGACCAGGAATTCATAGTGCCCATATCTTGTCCTGAAAGCCGTCTTCTGAACATCATCTTCTCTTACTCGAATCTGATGGTACCCCGACCTCAGATCGATCTTACTATAGAGCCTCGTACCTTGCAACTGATCGAACAAGTCATCGATCCTCGGAAGTGGATACTTGTTCTTTACTGTAGCTTTGTTCAACTGCCTGTAGTCAATGCATAGACGCATCGATCCATCTTTCTTCTTAACAAATAAGACAGGCGCACCCCATGGCGATACGCTAGGGCGTATATAGCCCTTATCAAGGAGTTCCTGCAACTGTATCTTTAACTCCCTTAACTCTGCTGGTGCCATCCTATACGGGGCACGAGAAATTGCAGACGTCCCTGGTAGCAACTCAATCCCAAACTCGACCTCTCTCGTCGGTGGGAATCCGGGAATCTCCTCCGGGAAGACATCAGGAAACTCCGCCACTACGGGCACATCATCAACCTTTAACTCCTTCCTCTTATCCGTCATGTCAACAACGTAGATAAGATATCCTTCATGACCTCGTTCCAATAACTGTGTCATCTTGACAGCAGATATTAACGGAATCTTCGGACGGGAACCATCCCCATAGAATGTCCACTGGACTCCCAATACAGATCTAAATCGGACAGTCCTTTGCCTGCAGTTTACCACTGCCTGATACTTGTTCAGAACATCGATTCCCACAATGCAATCGAAGTCTGTCATTCCCAACACAATCAAATCTGATCTTAACTCATTATCCTCAAAATAAATGAGGCCATCATAAACAATCTGATCCGTAGTCAAACTTCTTCCAGCGGGGGTCGAGACCATAAGAGGCATGGGGGACGGAGAAGTGCATATGTGGTGCCTTTCAACAAAACTCGTCGACACAAAAGAGTGTGACGCACCTGTGTCTATCAATATAAGAGCAGGGTGCGTAAATAAAAGACACGTACCCGCTATAACTTCCTCCGGGGCCGCCGTAGCCTGCTCCCTCGTCAAAGCATACACCTGTCCCTGAGGTGGCCCCGCGGGCTGACCTCCATACTGTCTTGGCACAAAGGGTGGCCGGTGTTGTGCCGTTCTGTCCGCAGGTCTCCCCGTAGAGCTCTGCTGTCTTCCCCTGTTTGGACACCGTCGAGCAAAGTGGCCTCTGTCGCCACAGACATAACATCCTACGCAGTCCTTTGCCAAATGTGGCTGCCCACAAAGAGTGCACTGAACTCTTCCAGATCTGTCTCCCTGAGACTGTCCTCTCCCAGATGGAGCATCATTCCTACCTTTCCCTTTCCATCGATTCTCGGGCCTCTTGCCACTGAATCTCGATGCCGAAGTGTTCCCCCTAGGCTTAAACTGATCACCTCTGGGCTTCAAATTGTCAGAAGTGGACCTCTGAGGGGGTGCCGGAGGTGGCACAGCATCAGGATATGCACCGACTCCCAGTTCAGCTAGCTCAGCTCGTGAGAGTGCATCATCAAAACAAGCAGGGCCATAAGTGATCACCCTGTCATACAGTTCAGGCCTCAAGCCCTTCATGAAATTCCGCATCTTCGCTTGAGTGCTTGCAGCAATGTGTGGCACATATCGTAGTAAGGAACAGTAATGCAAAGCATAGTCAGATACAGGCATGGTACCTTGTCTTAAACTGGTAAACTCATCCTCCTTGGCCTGTCTTGCAGCGGCTGAGAAATAGCGGTTCAAAAACCGCGTTCGGAACATCTTCCAATTTACTTCCTGTCCCAGAGCCTCTTGCTCAATCACTGTGGTTTTCCACCACATCAATGCCTTTTTGGACAGCTGAAATTCTGCTAATCGGATCCAGGCCGTCTTTGCACAAGGCGCTGCCACAAATATCTGTTCGATCCTCTCTAACCATTCCTCAGCTTTCTCTCCTGATTCAGTTCCCTCGAACATCGGAGGTTGATACATCATAAACTGAGCCAAGCTCAATTCCCCAGGTAACAACTGCTGTTCAGAGGGTTCCTCTCCCAAAGCTGGTGGTGGCAATGGGTTCGTACGCCCAGCACTTGCATTTACACTAATGGCGTCACCCACTTCTATATTTGCTGCCATGCTGCAACACAAGGGTTAATAACAACACCAGAAGCAGTTCATAAAGCACATCGTTAGATAATTGAACATGTTAGTATAACATCTTCTTCTTTATGAATAACATACATATAAACATGTTCAAAAGTAAGCACCTAGCTAACTTATTGCTAAGGCTACCCTTCACTCATTCCCGAGTTATCAAACCTGGCTCTGATACCACTAATGTGGGGTCTTCCCACCTTAACAGTGATTAAAAGACATAAGAAGGACTAATCATGCATTAAGGTAACATCTTAAGGTTTTGGTTGTTACACGAGCTAACAGGATTACAGGCCAAAATACAAAACTTCAAAAATAATTCATTACATTCCAAAAGAATGTCATTTAGATTTACACTACTCCTAGAGTAGATACTAATCATAACTTGAATCCTATGCATTCCTGTGTCCCTAGTAGCTCACTGCCTCAACCCGACCCTTAGTCCTTTCGTCCAAAAGTGTACCTACAGGGACAACACATCATGAGCATATATAATCTTACTTAACATTATAAACATCATAGTAAATGCATGAAACATTGGTTAAGTAATATGCTGGTTATACATTCACTTCTTATTGTTGTCCCTGATTTAGAATCATGCATATGTGGCATCTTACCCCCATGGCATCTTACCACAAATTCATCGTATGGCCTCTTACCATATGGGGCATCTTACCCCGTGGCATCTTACCACAATACATCGCATGGCCTCTTACCATGTGGGGCATCTTACCCCGTGGCATCTTACCACAATACATCGCATGGCCTCTTACCATGTGGGGCGTCTTACCCCGTGGCATCTTACCACAATACATCGCATAAATGTCATCATATAAGCATCGTATTAGCAATAAACATCATATGAACTTCATCGTATAAACATCGTATAAACACCGTCATTTCATCGTGAATACTCATGCAAATAAAAGCATAGTCATAGTATAGAGATGTGTGTTACCGTCCGATGCCCGTACGCTTCTTACGTACCTTTTCAAAAGGAGGAGGAGTCAACAGACTTTATCTCCTAGATGGTGCAGGTACCTGGGATGGTTCTACAAGACCACATTATACCATATTAGATGCCTCAAAACCATCTCACATCAAAACTTAACAAAATAAAACATCATTAAATTTTCAACTTTCTGCCTGTCTCGATCGATCGGCCCTAGGTCTCGATCGATCGAGACACTGTGCACTAACAGTGTCTTGGCTTCCTGCCTCGCTCGATCGATCGAACATTTTACCGATCGATCGAGGAGCTTCACCGATCGATCGAGAAATCCTTCGATCGATCGGCATCAAAATTTTGAAAACATGCTTAGACCTTCTGTCTCGCTCGATCGATCGGGACTAAATCTCGATCGATCGAGAGCTCTGAAAAATCGGGATTTTCCCCAGATTTTTGAGCACCTCTCTTCACCCCATCTTTTCTACTTCCTAACACATCTATCATGCTGAAACAAACATGTGAAGAACTTCATAACATATCCATGTAAGCTCTTAAATCGAAGGTTGAACAAAACCTAAGCTAACATGCATCATAAACTTCATCCTTAACCAACTTTTACAGAAACAGAGTATGTATCTTTTTGCCCAGATTTTCGAGCATATAGTTTCATAACTAGAAATCTATCACATAAGCCATGTAAATGCTCAAACAAACATGCTAGTAGCTACATAAAACTACCATGTAAGCATTCATATCAAGGTTCCACCCAAACCTATACTTAACATGCTTTAAAATCAACCCACCAAACCCAAGCCCAAACATAAACCCAGAAAAACAGGGTACCCACTTACCCCTCTCTTTTGCTCCTCTTTTTGCAAGGTTTTGAACACCTTTTTACCAAGCTTTTCTTCCCTTCCCCAGCAGCTTACAGGCACGATTTTTGGAGAGAAAGAGAGGAGGAGAGAAGGAGATGATTGGGCTGCAAAGTGGAAGCATGGGCATGACCAAGTGGGAGGCATGGGCTTGAAACAAGTGGGTTGACAAGTGGGGGATGGGTGGTGACCGAGTTGGGGGGTGGGGTGGTGTGGTTGGGGTGCCATGTGGTGTTTAATTGTATCCCGGTATATAGTACGATGTATTAAAATATCCTCACTCGATATTTTCTAACTTCATATAATTAATACATCCCTTAAAATACCCAACATGCTCCCCACATCATAACATAGATCGTGGCCCCCAATTTAAATACACCATAACCCTTAAACACATCATAATTCATCATCATAGAACATAATCATATCACATTTCGGGGGTATTACACAGACCGTCTATCTCTCACCTTCATGTATTTGGCTGCAAATGCTTCGTTCACAACAATGGTAAGAATCATCTTACAGCATTTGAAGCTAAGTCAGATAATGGGATATTCTTAGGATACTCATCAACTAGCAAAGCTTTTCGAGTTTTCAATAATCACACCTTAACTGTAGAAGAATCAGTTCATGTAGTTTTTGATGAATCTTTATGTGTTGAGGGTAACAAAGAATCAATTCAAAATCAGATGGAAAATATCCATCTCGAAGCTAACAGTGATGATGAGATTGTAGCTAACAGGTCAAGAGACAATCCACCGGAACCTGAAGTACCAGACAGATCGGATCAGGGAAATGAAGCTTCTTCAGATCGAGCCGATCCGGATAATTCAAACTCTCATATCAAAGAAGATGCTGATCATGTCGCTACTACTCATCCAGCTGGACCAAACAATCCAGAGTCAAGCTATCGATGGACTAAGAGGCATCCACCTAATCTAGTGATTGGAAGTCCCTCTGCACCGATTAGAACCAGAGGACAGATGATGGATGAATTCACTCATGCTGCCTTCATCTCAACTCTGGAACCTAAGAAGATCGATGAAGCTTTGACTGACTTCAACTGGATTAAGGCCAAGAAGAACTTAATCAATTCGAACAAAATCAAGTTTGGAGTCTAACCCCCAGGCCAAGCGATCTGCCTGTTATTGGAACCAGATGGGTTTTCAGAAACAAGCTGGACACAGATGGAACTGTGGTTAGAAACAAGGCCAGACTGGTGGCACAAGGATTCCGACAAGAAGAAGGAATTGACTTCGATGAATCCTTTGCACCAGTCGCCAGACTTGAAGCCATCCGAATCTTTCTTGCATATGCTGCCTTTAAAGACTTCAAGTATATGGTCTTAAACAAGCTCCAAGAGCCTGGTATGACACTCTATCTCAGCGTGTTATAAAAGTTCATCAAGGCCAGAGGGTTACATCCCTGGACTTTGATTCATTTAAAGAGAAGATGACAGCCAGTATCAGCAGCCTTCAGCGAGGAATGAATGATCTGTTCTCTCAGCAGGCTACTTATAAGAACAGCCTGAGAAAAGAGCAGATCGAGCTGGCCACTGAAGTCAGAGCATCCATCGCCAACTTCGCGCTCAAGAAACTCGTCTTGACGCTATCAACGCTCAGCTAGCACAAATTGTTGATTTTCTCCAAGAGATTGCTGCTGACAAAAAGGGGGAAAAGAGAAAAGACTTCAAGCCGCATCCGCCTCAGTCTTCTAGAAAATAGAATTATCAGACTGTCTGTATATACCATTTTTGGTGATCAATAAAAAAAATCATTTTTCGTTAAGTCCTTGTTCATTTATTTTGAACTAAAATATATAAAAGGCTTAATCGATCTGAAATTCAACTTTATTATGTTCATTTATTTTGAACAAGAAGAAGTAATCGATCCGAAAGTATACGCTTCAGAGTTCTTAAAAGACTGGATAAAAAGATTTAGAAGCTAGGTTTTGTCATCATCAAAAAGGGGGAATTTGTTAGTTCCGGACCTTATCGTTGAGATTTTAAAGATGACAAAACATATCAGACCGGATCGAGAGAAATCAGACTGACCAGATCGATCGCTCAAAACAGATCAAGCTGATGAGGCATATCGCATATCAGACCAGATCGATAGAAAACAGACTGACTAGATCGAAGCTTCAGATCGATCTCAACCTATATCAGATCAGAGCAGTCAAGGATGTATAAAGATTGGTTCTTCAGTACGAATCATTAACGGTTATTTATTGAAGCATTTAATGTCGCAATTAATGCTGAAAAAGACCTTAGACTGAAGATACCATAAAAGGTAAGAAGACAAAGAAGAGCTTACCTGACAGTCGCCGAAAGCATGAACCAGAATGGCAAGTATCTTAAAGAAGAAGACTGTAGCTTACTCAGAGTTTAAGCAGAGTCAAGAGTTGCACATTAAGGGAATAGTGTCGTTGGTACATGCAACTATAAAAGGATACATCAGAAGATCTCAAGCAGACTCTCGCTGATCAATCGAAAAACGCACAAGAAAGCAAAACAGCACAAGCTTACAAGCTCAGAAGCTCTCGAGCTGAAATTCTTCTTAAGCACGAATACATTGTAATATTTGATCATTTAGGATCACTGTGTGCATAGACAGAAGTCTATCTTGTGTATTCTGTATTGAAAGATAGAAGTGAGAAATTATTGTAACTGTCAGACAGAGTGTGTCTGAACAGATCGAGTGACTAGGAGTTTCAGTCTAGTAGTGAGGTAAATCAAGCTGAATCGGGTTTGTACAACAGGATTGTATAAATCAAAGTCTTCAAGTGGAAACCTTCCTTAATTGGAAGAATGGGAGACGTAGAAGGATTACACCACCTTCGAACTTCCAGAAACATATTCTGTGTCTTATCATTCTGTACTCGTTCTGTTATTCAAAGCCATCGAATCGTTCTTACTAATTTAAGAACAGACCGTTCTGCACTAAAACATTCAGTGGTCTGTTCTGCAAAAGAGTTGATTAAGAATCAGATTTCGTCTCTATAATCCGAACGAAATCACAAGGGATTAATTTTTAAAAGGAGTGTTCATTCACCCCCCCCTCTAAACACTCCGGACCGATCCTAACAAGAGGCATGGGCGACGGAGAAGTGCATATGTGGTGCCTTTCCACAAAACTCATCGACACAAAAGAGTGTGACACACCTGTGTCTATCAATATAAAAGCAGGGTGCGTAAATAAATGACACGTACCCGCTATAACCTCCTCCGGAGCCGCTGTAGCCTTCTCCCTTGTCAATGCATATACCTGCCCCTGAGGTGGCCCCATAGGCTGACCTCCATACTGCCTCGGTACAAACGGTGGCCTGTGATGCACTGCTCTGTCCGCAGGCCTCCCCGCAGAGTTCTGTTGTCCCTCCCGATTGGGACATTGCCGAGCAAAGTGGCCCTTATTCCCACATACATAACAACCTACGCAGTCTTTCGTCGAATGTGGTTGCCCACAAAGAGAGCACTAGACTCTCCCAAATCTGCCTCCCTGAGACTGTCCTCTTCCTGACGGGGCGTCATTCCTACGGCTTCCTTTCCAATGATTCTCGAGCCTCTTACCACTGAACCTCGAAGCTGATGTGTTCCCCTTTGGCTTAAACTGATCACCCCTTGGCTTCAAATTATCAAAGGTAATTTCTGAGGGGGTGCTGGAGGTGGTACGGCATCAGTATATGCACCAATTCCCAGTTTGGCTAGCTCAGCCCGTGAAAGGGCGTCATCAAAGCAAGTAGGGCCATAAGTAACCACCCTGTCATACAATTCCGGCCTCAAACCTTTCATGAAATTCCTCATCTTTGCCTGGGTATTCGCAGCAATAGAAGTGCCTGATGTGTACTGTGATATCCCCGAAATAATTAATTGCAATTTGGGCATTAATTATGTTTAAGTAATTTTGATGGTGATAATTAATAATTGTATTGGCATTAATTATCTTGGTGAAATGCTTAGCCACATGGTAGGCGTGGACCGGTAGAGCATTTCAGGGTGCATGTTATTCATGTTGGGCATTTGGGTATTATTATGGTTTAAATGAAATGGTTTGTGATTATTTGGTGAAACATGTAGTAAATTGTGATTTTGGGTGCATTTTGGTAAAATGCTTTTAAAATATCATGTTGGGATGTACATCATGTTCACTATTTTGGGTACATGTTAATTTAAACCATAACCAATAAGCATACCATTTGAATTAACTCCCACCTCTCATTCCACTATACTTTACATCACATCCCTTCCCATCACCTTTAAGTCAAACCACCCTCCATCTCTCCTCTTGCAAAGATTTGGCTCCCATTTTCGTTTTGGAAAGAAGAGGAAAAAGTAAAGGCTTTGAAAAGGAGTTATTTTGAGATTTCTTACAAGAAACTTGAAGCTCAAGTGGTAAGCTATCATTGTGGTAAAGTCTTGTTGAGTTTTGGTTGGGTTTGTAGCTTGTTTTTGGGGTAAAAAGGGGTGGATCTTAGTCCATCATGTTGTTTATGTTGGTAGATGTATTTTTAATGTTGTTTTGTGGTTAAATGTTGAACATGGTGGTTGTTATTGGTTGTATATGAGTTTAGGTGTTGTTGGAAGCTCATACATGGAGGACTCTCGCTGGAACAGGGCTGCTCGATCGATCGAAATAAGGGTCCGATCGATCGAGCAGGGCAGAGCTTGAACAAGGAGTGAAATGAGCTTACCGATCGATCGGTAATTTTGTTCCGATCGATCGGTGTGATGTCTCGATCGATCGATAAAAAGTTTCGATCGATCGGTGGAGGCAGAACATGAATGCCTATTTTTCTTCACTTAGCGATCGATCAGGGCTTGGGGACCGATCGATCGCAAGGCATAAAATTTTGGGTTTTGGTGTTTATGTCCTATATGATGATATTTTTGGTAATGGTTCATTTATTGGCTTCTAATATGGAATTGTGTGAATGTGTAGAACCATCCCAGGTGGCCACACAGCTTAGGAGATAAAGTCCACAATATCTCTACTTTTGGAACTAAGGTACGTAGTGAGACGTACGAGCATCGGACGGTAAAACGTATTTATTACGCTTGATTGGTTATGCATTATGGTTGCATACATAGTCGTAATTATGCATTGGCATACATAATTGAATATGCATTATGGTTGCATACATGGTTGGATATGCATTATGGTTGCATACATGGTTGGATATGCATTATGGTTGCATAATTGATTGGATATGCATTGCGGTTGCATAATTGATTGGATATGCATTGCGGTTGCATATGATTGTGAGTCGAGATTATATTACAGTGATGAAGAATACTTGCCGCTTTCATGTCGAAGCGATGATAGAATACTTGCCGCTGTCATATTTAGCGATGAAGAATATTTGCCGCAAATATGTCGAAGCGAAGGATAATGCCGCTGTCATATTGATGCGAGGGATATTATACCGCTAATATGTCGAAGCGAGGGGTATTAATGCCGCTGTCATATTGATGCGAGGGATATTATGCCGCTAATATTCATGCATGTTAATGAATGCCACATAATTTAAATAAAATCGCGTAGCCACATAATCTCACATAATTCACAGAAGTCAACAAATCATATATCAAATGATACAGATACCTGTCGTATGTTACCCGATCGCAACATACCTTTACTTCCGGTTAATTCAAGGTCGATGCCACTTAATCCAAAGATGTACCTTTGAGGTAGAAAAATTATCTACACAATAAGTATATGTTGGACTCAAGGCTCATCGTCTATATCCTCAAATTCCTCATAATATGAACAAGTTAAGAATTAATTCTTAATCTAGTACTTCCCCAACAGATTATAAATATTCTTGTCATTACCGTAAATCTCTATTCTTAAGTTTAATGTTTCAAACAAAATATTCTGTAAGGACCCTAATCCTTAAGTGCGGATCAAAGGCATAATTAGAGCTAATATAAATGATCAGAGTGAATTAATCGTGTTGAGTCTATGAGCTTCAAGAATTACATGCCAAAATGAGGACTATCAATGGATTAATTACATTCCCCATCATAAGAATGTTATCAACTATAGTTTTACCCTACTCCTAGAGTAGACACTATACAAAATAATCCTGTCCTGCCTGGGTCAAAAGAATTCTCCACAAGCTCACCACCTCAACCCGCTTAGCCCTTCTATCATGCCAAAGGTGTACCTACAAGGACAACCCCCAAACATGAGCAATAATATCATTCATATTCAACACAATATGAATATAAAGCGTAAATGCATAAAACACAATTAAAACACTTCCTGTTTTCCCATGCATTTCAAAACACTTCCAGTTTGGTTGTCCCTGTACCATAACTCATGAGTATAATCAATAGATTATTTTTAATGGTCTAGACATGTCATGACACAATACCATCTCATCAATATCAAATGTCGGTCACCATTCCCTAGTCTGTCCATCACAATGTATTTTAATGCCCCTCGCTTATTTACATATAGGCGGCATAGAATAACCTCGCTTCAATGGACATGCGGTACTCCCACCCCTCGCCTCACATTGAGCGGAAAATATCCTTTCCTCGCCCTATATGATAACCACGCTCAAATGTGACATGCGGCGTGCCCACCCCTCGCTTCACATTTAGCGGAACCAAAACAAATAGCGGCAAGCATTAAAATCATCAAGGGATGACCACGACTCTTGGGATGTGCACCAATAACCATATGCATTTACAATCATCATGCATAATTCAACATGTATTTGCACCACAATGCATAATCACATATATACTCGCATCCACAATGCATAAACAATGAGTATATTAGATACATGTACCGTTGGGTGCCCGTACGTCCTCTACGTACCTTTCCAAAAAGTAGGATATGGTAGGACTTCAGTTCCTTGGCTGTGTTGCCACCTGGGATGGTTCTACACATTCACACAAATCAATATTAGAACCCAATAATAGTCCGATACAAAAAATCCTACAAAAATATCCAAAAACACCAAATTTGGTGTCTCGCGATCGATCGCCATATAGCCCCGATCGATCGCGAGACCACACTGCCTCGCCCAACAAAAAATTTCAACTCGCGATCGATCGCCGAGTTTGCGCCGATCGATCGCGACCTCGCCGATCGATCGCGCCAAACTCGCGATCGATCGCTGAAGGCCACTGCCTTCAGCCCTGCAACTCGCGATCGATCGCCGAGCTCTGCATATCCGATTTTTGGGCACTATTCACCCATCTCCTTCCCCAACTCAAACAAACTCATATATTCAAACACCAACCATACCAAATCTCAATAAACAACATCATACAACCATAAATCTAACACTCACCCAAAAATAACACCAACTCATACAAACCCATTCCAAAACCCTTCAAACCATTTCAAACTCAATTAAAATACTTCAAAACCAACAATGAGGTATCCATACCTCTTGGGGATCTCAAATCTCCCAATAAACTCCACAAAACAAGATTTTTGGAAGGGTTTCTCTCCACCCTTGAGCACCAACTCGAAAATGAGGGAAATGAGGGTTTGGGTGGTGAAATTTTGGGAAAGTGAAAAGTAAGAATGAATGTGTGGTGGGGGTTTGGGGTAATAAAGTGGGTTGGGTTAATTAAAAAGCATTCCACAAACCCATGGTGTATAAAACACCCCAACATGATATTTTTAAAAGCATTAATCCAAAATGCACCAAAATATCAATTAAACTCATGATTTCCAATTAATTGCTACCCATGGCAAATAAATCATGCTAATAACCATTTTCCAAACATGCCCAACATGCACCCTGAAATGCACCCCCGGGTCATACTTTCCATGTGACCATGCATTTCCACACATAAGTAAATCCAGCACATAATCAATTAATTACCATCATAATTAATCATATAAACATAATTAATGCCTAAATTGCAATTAATCATTTCGGGGATATCACAATACTCCCCTACTTATAAGATTTCGTCCTCGAAATCACATGCACTTACCCCAAAATGAAACTAAACATAATCACATACCAGAGAATAGTTCCGGGTAGTGCTGCACCATATGCCGCTGCGTCTCACACGTAGCCTCCTCGACACCCCTGCGATCCCACTGAACCTTGATCATAGGTATCACTTTGTTCCGAAGTCTACGGTCTGCTCGATCCAAAATTCTGACAGGCCGTTCCATATAAGACACATCGGACTCTAACTGAACTTCGGAAGGCTGTAAAACATGCGACGGATCCGGATCATACTTCCGCAACATCGATACATGAAATACATCATGTATACCAGATAAAGAAGGCGGCGGAGCTAGTCGGTAAGCTAAGGTGCCAATGCGTTGCAAAATCTCGTACGGTCCAACATACCTCGGAGACAGTTTCCCGCGCATCCCAAATCGCACAACGTCTCTGAAAGGCGAGATCTTCAAAAAGACCTTATCTCCCAACTGAAATTTCAACGGTCTCCGCCGTTTATTCGCATAAGCTGCCTGTCTGTCCTGGGCTGCTTTCATTTTCTGCCTTATCATCTTTATCTTCTCTTCCATTTCCCGAATCAACTCCGGTCCCCCGACCGATTTGCGGTCCAAATCATCCCAACACAAGGGTGATCTACACCGTCTGCCATAAAGAGCTTCAAAAGGAGCCATCTGAATACTCGCCTGGTAGCTGTTATTATAAGAGAACTCTACCAAAGGCACTGAATCTTGCCAAGAAACATCGAACTCCAAAACGCAAGCTCTCAACATGTCCTCGAGCGTCTGAATAGTACGCTCGGTCTGGCCATCCGTCTGAGGATGATAAGCAGTGCTCAATCTAACTTCAGTTCCCAAGGCGGACTGAAGGCCTTCCCAAAAATGAGATGTGAATCGCGGATCTCGATCCGACACTATGGAAATGGGGATCCCATGCAATCTCACCACATCTCGAATATACAACTGCGCCATCCTCAAAAAGGTGAAAGTCATGCTATAGGGGATGAAATGAGCTACCTTAGTCAATCGATCCACAATCACCCAAATAGCATCAAAGCCCGAAGCACTCCTCGGCAGGTGAGTCACGAAGTCCATGGAAATGTGTTCCCACTTCCACTTCGGTATCTCCAAGCTCCTCAACTCGCCGCCAGGTCTCTGTCTCTCTGCCTTAACCTGCTGGCAGATCAAACACCTCTTAACAAAAGCGACGACATCAGATTTCATCCTCTTCCACCAAAACTGACCACGTAGATCTTTATACATCTTCTTCCCGTCTGGGTGGATGCTAAGTCTGCTACTATGAGCTCGCTCCAAGATTCCTCTACGCAACTCCGGCGTACTCGGAACCACCCAACGGTCACCCAATCTCAAAGATCCGTCATCGGCCACTCTGAATTTCGTTGGCTGACCAAGATGTACTAAAGATAACCACCTCTGAACCTCATCATCTGACCTCTGAGCTCTCCTGATGTTCTCATAGATATCTGGCTCAGCTAACAAGGTCGATACATACACAGGTGAAGCATCTATGTCGAAATCATAGCCCAGATGGCAATAGGAGGTCATCATGGCTGACAAATGGATGACGTCCTCAGCAGAACTCCTCACTTTCCGGCTCAAAGCATCTGCTGTCAAATTAGCTCTTCCGGGATGGTACTCAATCTCACAATCATAATCTTTGAGTAAGTCCATCCACCTCCTCTGCCTCATGTTCAGCTCTGCCTGAGTGAATAAAAACTTGAGGCTCTTGTGATCCGTATAAATGGTAAACGACGTACCATACAAATAATGCCTCCAAATCTTCAGGGCGTAGATGATAGCCGCCAGTTCCAAGTCATGGACTGGGTATCTCGTCTCATGCGGCTTCAACTGCCTCGATGCATAAGCTACCACATGCCTATCCTGCATCAGTACACACCCAAGGCCCTGGAGTGATGCATCGGTATACAAAACAAATCTGGAGTTCTCCGTAGGGATCACTAACACTGGCGCCGTCGTCAAACGGTGCTTCAACTCCTGGAAGCTCTCCTCACAAGCTTCTGACCAAAAGAAAGGTACTCCTTTCTGGGTCAATTGTGTCAACGGCTTGGCAATCTTCGAAAAGCCCTCGACAAAGCGTCGATAATATCCGGCCAAACCAAGGAAGCTCCGAATCTCAGGCACAGAAGTGGGGGCAGCCCACTCCATCACAGCTTCGATCTTCCTGGGATCCACAGATATTCCGCTGCTCGATATGACATGGCCCAGAAATACTACACTGCTCAACCAAAACTCACACTCACTGAGCTTGGCATACAACTGGTGATCTCGGAGAATCTGGAGCACTGTCCTCAAGTGTTTCGCGTGCTCTTCCTCACTCCGGGAATAGATGAGAATGTCGTCAATAAATACAATGACGAACTGATCAAGATACGGCTGAAACACTCTGTTCATCAAGCTCATAAAGACCGCTGGAGCATTCGTCACACCGAACGGCATCACTAAGAACTCATAATGTCCATATCGAGTCCAGAACGCTGTCTTCTGTACATCTTCCTCTCTGACTCGAATCTGATGGTACCCGGACCTCAAATCAATCTTGCTATAAAGTCTGGTACCTTGCAACTGATCAAACAAATCATCAATCCTTGGGAGAGGATATTTGTTCTTTACTGTGGCCTTATTCAGTTGCCGGAAATCGATGCACAACCGCATCGAACCGTCCTTCTTCTTCACAAAGAGAACCGGTGCGCCCCATGGTAATACGCTCGGGCGTATATATCCTTTGTCAAGGAGCTTCTGCAACTGCTCCTTCAACTTTCTCAACTCTGCCGGTACCATCCTGTAAGGTGCACGAGAGATAGCGGATGTCCCCGGTAATAACTCGATCCGAAACTCAACTTCCCTAGCCGGTGGGAATCCTGGGATCTCTTCTGGGAACACATCAGCAAACTCTGTTACCACTGGTACATCCTCAACTCTCAATTCCTTATTCTTCCCAGACGTGTCCACGGCATAGATGAGATAGCCCGTGTGGCCAAGTTCCAACAGCTGAGTCATCTTGATCGCTGAAATCAACGGAATCTTTGCACGAGAACCGTTGCCATAGAAAGTCCACTGACTACCCAAATCAGGTCTGAACTTCACTGTCTTCTGCCGGCAATCTACCACTGCCTGATGTCTGTTCAGAATATCAATGCCCAAGATGCAGTCGAAGTCCGACATACCCAACACAATCAAGTCTGTCTTCAACTCGTTGCCCTCAAAATAAATGAGGCAATCTGCCATGAACTGATCAGCAACGACATTTCTTCCAGTGGGTGTCGAGACAAGGAGAGGCGTGGGTAGACAAGACGTGCGCATATGGTGTCTCTCCACAAAGCCAACAGATACAAAAGAGTGGGAGGCACCTGTATCTATCAAAATAAAAGCAGGGTACGTAAATAAATGACACGTACCGGCGATCACCTCCTCTGAGGCTGCCTGGGCCTGCTCTCTCGTCAGCGCATACACCTCTCCCTGGGACGGTCCCACTATCTGACCTCCCGATGGTCGAGGCCCAAACTGCTGCCTCTGGTGTACTGTCCTGTCATCAAACCTCGGCCTGTTGCCCTGAAACTCTGACTGTCCTCCCCGAGTGGGGCAATACCGAGAGATGTGGCCCATCTTGCCACAGCTATAACAGGCATGGCACTTGCTTGAAGAATGTTGTCCTCCACAATTGTCGCACCTCGGCGCTCCCGGCCTATTCCCTTGTGAAGACCCTCGATTGGCCGACCAATTCTTCTTGTTCTCCTGTTTCTGACCAAAGAACTTCTTTCCACCAAATCGTGAAGATGAAGAGGCACCACGAGGTTTAAATGGCTCTCCCTGGGGCCTCAAGCTGTCATTAGTTTGCCTTTGTTGTGGTACTTGTGGTGGCACAGCACTAGGATAAGCTCCCACTCCAAGCTCGGCAAGCTCCGCTCTTGTGAGAGCATCATCAAAAGAAGTTGGGTTATTGGTGATAACCCGGTCATAGAGCTCCGGTCGCAACCCCTTCATAAAACTCCTCATCTTTGCGTGCCCATTGGTGGCAATGTGGGGAACATACCTCAGCAACGAAGAGTACCGCGTGGCATAGTCTGACACTGTCATGTTCCCATGTTTCAAACTTGTAAACTCGTCCTCCTTCGTCTGTCTCGCCGCTGCGGAGAAGTACCGATTCAGAAACCGGGTCCTGAAGAGTGTCCAATCGATCACAGTACCCAGTGCTCTTAGCTCCATTACAGTGCCCCTCCACCACATTAGAGGTTTCTTAGCTAACTGGAACTCCGCCAGCCTCAGCCACGCTGTAACAGCACAAGGAGCCGACACAAATATCTGCTAAAGTCTCTCCAGCCACTCCTCAGCTTCCTCCCCTGATTCTGTTCCCTCAAACCGGGGCGGGTGGTAAGACAGAAACTGAGTCAAGTTAATCTCACCGGGTAGTAATAACTGAGCCACTGGCTCCAAGCCTACTGCTGGTGGAGGTAGAGGGTTCACTTGTCCAACGCTAGCGTTAACACTGCCCACATCGCCAACTTCTTCGTTAAGGTTCCCCGCATTCATAGCAGCCATGCTGTAACACAAAGGTTAACAACAATACCAAAACAAATATACATGTTATGCCGTTAGATAACAGGAATGATAATAAGCATGTTAGTATAACAGAATATACATCAATATGCACCATATGCATAAACATGCCTCAAATGTAAGCACCTAGCCAATCATGCTAAGGCTACCCTTCACTCGTTCACGGGTTCTCTAACCACTGCTCTGATACCACTAATGTAAGGACCCTAATCCTTAAGTGCGGATCAAAGGCATAATTAGAGCTAATATAAATGATCAGAGTGAATTAATCGTGTTGAGTCTATGAGCTTCAAGAATTACATGCCAAAATGAGGACTATCAATGGATTAATTACATTCCCCATCATAAGAATGTTATCAACTATAGTTTTACACTACTCCTAGAGTAGACACTATACAAAATAATCCTGTCCTGCCTGGGTCAAAAGAATTCTCCACAAGCTCACCACCTCAACCCGCTTAGCCCTTCTATCATGCCAAAGGTGTACCTACAAGGACAACCCCCAAACATGAGCAATAATATCATTCATATTCAACACAATATGAATATAAAGCGTAAATGCATAAAACACAATTAAAACACTTCCTGTTTTCCCATGCATTTCAAAACGCTTCCAGTTTGGTTGTCCCTGTACCATAACTCATGAGTATAATCAATAGATTATTTTTAATGGTCTAGACATGTCATGACACAATACCATCTCATCAATATCAAATGCCGGTCACCATTCCCTAGTCTGTCCATCACAATGTATTTTAATGCCCCTCGCTTATTTACATATAGGCGGCATAGAATAACCTCGCTTCAATGGACATGCGGTACTCCCACCCCTTGCCTCACATTGAGCGGCAAATATCCTTTCCTCGCCCTATATGATAACCACGCTCAAATGTGACATGCGGCGCTCCCACCCCTCGCTTCACATTTAGCGGAACCAAAACAAATAGCGGCAAGCATTAAAATCACCAAGGGATGACCACGACTCATGGGATGTGCACCAATAACCATATGCATCTACAATCATCATGCATAATTCAACATGTATTTGCATCCACAATGCATAATCACATATATACTCGCATCCACAATGCATAAACAATGAGTATATTAGATACATGTACCGTTGGGTGCCCGTACGTCCTCTACGCACCTTTCCAAAAAGTAGGATATGGTAGGACTTCAGTTCCTTGGTTGTGTTGCCACCTGGGATGGTTCTACACATTCACACAAATCAATATTAGAACCCAATAATAGTCTGATACCAAAAATCCTACAAAAATATCCAAAAACACCAAATTTGGTGTCTCGCGATCGATCGCCATATAGCCCCGATCGATCGCGAGACCACACTGCCTCGCCCAACAAAAAATTTCTACTCGCGATCGATCGCCGAGTTTGCGCCGATCGATCGCGCCAAACTCGCGATCGATCGCTGAAGGCCACTGCCTTCAGCCCTGCAACTCGCGATCGATCGCTGGTGGCGCCGATCGATCGCCGAGCTCTGCATATCCGACTTTTGGGCACTATTCACCCATCTCCTTCCCCAACCCAAACAAACTCATATATTCAAACACCAACCATACCAAATCACTACAAATCTTCAATAAACAACATCATACAACCATAAATCTAACACTCACCCAAAAATAACACCAACTCATACAAACCCATTTCAAAACCCTTCAAACCATTTCAAACTCAATTAAAATACTTCAAAACCAACAATGAGGTATCCATACCTCTTGGGGATCTCAAATCTCCCAATAAACTCCACAAAACAAGATTTTTGGAAGGGTTTCTCTCCACCCTTGAGCACCAACTCGAAAATGAGGGAAATGAGGGTTTGGGTGGTGAAATTTTGGGAAAGTGAAAAGTAAGAATGAATGTGTGGTGGGGGTTTGGGGTAATAAAGTGGGTTGGGTTAATTAAAAGCATTCCACAAACCCATGGTGTATAAAACACCCCAACATGATATTTTTAAAAGCATTAATCCAAAATGCACCAAAATATCAATTAAACTCATGATTTCCAATTAATTGCTACCCATGGCAAATAAATCATGCTAATAACCATTTTCCAAACATGCCCAACATGCACCCTGAAATGCACCCCCGGGTCATACTTTCCATGTGACCATGCATTTCCACACATAAGTAAATCCAGCACATAATTAATTAATTACCATCATAATTAATCATATAAACACAATTAATGCCTAAATTGCAATTAATCATTTCGAAGATATCACATATTCTCACTCAATTGCATAAGTAAGCCATTTTAACCATGCTTAAGTCCACATAGAATTACCAAACCAAGGTTTCAACTTATTTAGATGAATTGCACTTTTCTCAACTTGAAGTTAGCTTAAACGGCTTTTCAAGCAGTAATAGTACTTAAGTCTAGTATTTAATAATACATATATATCAAATTTTTCGGTTAATAATTAAAGGAATTAAGAAAATTTACCCTAAGTTGCAGCTGAGGATACGAGTTGCTCACGTTTAAGATGCTCGCCACTCGGTCAAATGGATTTGTTTGTGGAATATCAGTTGCTTGACACCCAACTACAAATATATATATAAATCGACCCAAGTGGCAGTATAAGCTCAAATTGCAAGTTGCACGTGTCTGAACATCATTGACTATTCTATTCAATGTAGTAGAATTTTGATCATTATCATTAAGCTAGTATAGTTATATATGTATATCTAGATAATATTATATACATATATATAAAGTGTAAGTGCAATTCCCAGTCCGATTATTTTATTTGAATAGCGTGGATCGCAACAGCTATCGTTATTTTAACTTAATTTACATGGATCACATTTTGGGGTATCACATACACATATGGTTTACACTTTTGGAATTGTATTTTTCAAGAAAAACTATATATATTGTCATTCCTTTTGAAGCACAGTATTATATGTTGAATGAACTTATTATGCACAAGGGATGTTAAATAGTGATGGCTTTTTGTATTTTGAAATCCAATTACAAATAATTGAAGGAAGAATGAAGATTTAATGAATTAATTGTCGAGGAATTTTGCACTAAATGTGATAATTAACATTTCGAGTAAGAGGGACATTTTATTAGTGGTATCAGTGCAGTGGTTAGATGATTGGAGTTGAGTGAAGGGTAATGTTAGTGAACGAACTGATTAAGTGTTCACTTATGAACATGTTCATGCATTTCATACATACTTTGGTATAATGTGTTATAAAGACATGCTTAACTTGTGCATGTTTTGATGGCTAACGCGGATCATAGTACATGAATGGATTTTGAGTATTTTTGCTAACCACTGTATTACAGCATGACAACTCCTAGAGGTTCTGAAAATCCTCATGAGGATATAGGAGACGCTATAAGCATAAATGCAAGCATTGGGCATGCCAACTCTCCACCGCCACCACTTGTGTGTCAGGAACCCGTTGAACAACAATTACTACTAGGGGAGTTGAATCTGACTCAGTTTCTTGGCTTTCATCCACCACATTTTGAAGGAACAGAAACAGGGGAATAAGCTGAAGAATGGTTGGAGAGAATTGAACAAATTTTCATGTCAGCACCTTGTGCCAGGTCTGCATGGCTGAGGTTGGCAGAATTTCAACTTGGCAAGAAGGCATCTATGCGGTGGAATCCACTGTACTGAAAGTAAGAGCTCGAGGACAAATGGTTGATTGGACTTTTTTCAGAACACGATTCCTGAAAATATATTTTTTAGCTGCTGCCAGACAATTGAAAGAAGATGAGTTCTCAAATCCGAAGCAAGGAAACATGCATGTATCCGATTATGCTCTCCAGTACTCATCGCTATTGACGTACGGGGGAGTTTCTTCATCATTTTCTCGATCGAGCGGCCGACGTTTTTGTAAGGACCCCCGTGCCCTTAATCCATTATTAGCGTATTAACCCAAGCAATTAGTGCATACAATTATATTATCAGGGGAAAAGACTACATGCAACCATGGCATAAAATACCATCTATAAAATTTCTTGCATCCTGTGAGGGCCCAATCCTAATTATGTGATTAATGAACACAATGATAATTATAGCGTAAACAGCGGAAGATTTGTTTATTAACATGTGGCCCTAAAAATTTTGGCATGACCTCATCGCACGAGGAACATACCACCAACATAAATCAACATATACTGAAATATATATCATCAGTTCATATCCAGCATACACCAGTCAACTACTAAACAGATATCCACATTGGGTGAAATAAACTAAAATACATAAACTCCTCACACACCACAGGGTTAAACCCCTAGTAAACATATACATATAATACTGTGATAAACAAAAGAATAAACCTCTCAAGTGTGGCTTCCACTAGACATGCCCTCTCTGGTGTCCTAGCCACATGTACCACCTGCCATTGTCCACACACAAAGACAACAATAGCCCCCTTGGGGGTGAGCAAAAGCCCAATATGGAACGATCATGGAATATACAACATGTATCTATAAAATGTGATATATGATGCAATGCAATGCAATGCATGTCATGTCGGTATCAGGTCAATCACCCATCCACTGGGTGTATCAGAATCAATCAAATCGCTATCAAATCATAGTAGCTCGAGCCTTCCAAGCATAAGGGATCATCAGTGATGCGTCGTCAAAGCGTCATCACATCCCAAGTCTCGACATAGTCAGGGACATACACGGGATGACATCAGCAAGGTGCCACCAATCCCTCGTCTCAACAAATCATGGTAATCAGAGGAGACCACGATTCCCTATACCTTTCGGGCCATTTAATGCCGGTCATAGTATCGCGGTACCAATCTCCAATGATTATCCCAGAATACAGAAATAAACAGGGTATTTAAGGATCATAGCTCAACGTGCAATGTCATGCATCGATGTATGTATAAAAGTGATGTGTGTTAACAAAATATTTATTTCCATACACCGATGTGTCAATTCATGAATGCTAATGAATGCCACATAATTTAAATAAAATCACGTAGCCACATAATCTCACATAATTCACAGATGTCAACAAGCGTAAACAGCGGAAGATTTGTTTAACATTTCTTAACATGTGGCCCTAAAAATTTCGGCATGACCTCATTGCACGAGGAACATACCACCAACCCAAATCAATATCTACTGAAAATATATAAATACCATCAGTTTCATATCCAGCATACACCAATCAACTTGCTAAACAGATATCCACACTGGGTGAAATAAACTAAAATACATAAACTCCTCACACACCACAGGGATAAACCCCTGGTCAATATTTACATATAATACTGGGATAAACAAAAGAATAAACCTCTCAAGTGTGGCTTCTACCAGACATGCCCTCTCTAGGTTCTGGCCACCTGTATAACCTGCTATTGTCCACACACAAAGACAACAACAGCCCCCTTTGGGGGTGAGCCAAAGCCCAATATGGAATGATCATAGAATATACAACATGTATCTATAAAATGTGATATATGATGCAATGCAATGCACTGCAATGCATGCCATGTCATGTCATGTCGGTATCATATCGTACACCCATCCACTGGGTATATCTGAATCAATAAACGAAAGTCCAACCATATCAGAATAGCTCGAGCCTGTCAATCCTATAGGGTATCCAGACGGATGGACGTCGGCAAAGCGCCACCAACCCCAGGTCCTGACATCACATAATCATAAAGGGATCCAGACGGATGACATCAGCAAGGTGCCACCAATCCCCGTCTCAACAAATCATATCAATCAAAGGGGACCACGATTCCCTATGCATATCGGGCCATGTAATGCCAACATAGTATCGCAGTACCAAACCCCGATGATCGATATCCAAGAAATATCAGGGTATTCAAGGATAATAGCTCAACGTGTATGTCATGCATCGATGTATGTATAAAAATGATGTGTGTTAACAAAACATTTATTTTTCATACACCGATGTTCCAATCATGCATGCTATGAATGCCACATAATTAAAATAAAATCGCGTAGCCACATAATCTCACGTAATTCACATAAAGTCAACAAATCATATATCAAATGATACAGATACCTGTCGAATGTTACCCGATCGCAACATACCTTTCTTTCTCGATCTACAAGAGTACTTGAGCTTGTAGGGTCGAAATAGTCACTGCATATCAATATAAATTCACAATTGAATAAACTAATCATTAAAAATTGGTTATCAATTTTAGTTACAGCTTAACCAATTTAGGGTAATTAAATTGATGTGATTACATCATAATTAAATTTGATAAATTATTTTTCACCAATTCAAATTCTTATTCAAAAATTATATTTCAAATTAACTGGTAATTATCAAAGCAAAGTGGGAAAAATCGGATATCAAATTTTACCCAAAATCGCACACAGTTCACGCACGCATTTAGTACGATTCCGGCGAACTCCGACGGCGGTAGAGGCAGTGACCGGGGTAGAAAGTTTCGTCCAGATGCCAGGAAGAGATTCAGTGCTTTGGTTGCTTCCAATTCGTAGTAGATTTGAAGAAATCGAACCAAAAACGCTCAAACCCTAGTCTGCTCAACTTCGTCCGTTCCAGGGTAAAATCGAAGCACTTTTCGAACACCAAATTTAGATTATCTGGTATGTAAATGTGCGCCAGAGAGTTGTGAACACAGTGGTAGGTCGGTCTCGTCGATAGGTGGTCGGACGGCGGCGAACGGAGCGGATAAGTACACGGTGGTCGGTGAATCGAGCGAGAAGTGCATGTTTTCGCACCCTTTAGTAGGTGTCCGCGATTCAGTGTGTGTTTTTACATGTTTTGTTATGTGTTTTACATTCTACACCGATATATATTAATTCCCGACCAATTATGAACATCGGGGTGTCACCGGTGTACTGGTGCATGTGCATCACATGTACAGTCAACACCTAACTTCATGTCCTTATTTGAGTCACAAAAATTAAATCTTTCGATTTAATGCAAATTTTATATTTATTAAATCATTTTAATAAAATTTCGGTGTTAATCCGAATATTCCAAAACTATATGTCATTCACCATGTTCTGACCCGACTGTCAATTGACATGTACAAGGTCAATTTTCACTCTCATTAATTAGATTATATTCTCGTTAATTAATTTCTAACTAATTAACAAAATAATGTACGAATTGCTCTTAATTCTCATTATCAAATATCGGGACATCACATTTACAAAATGTTAAGTATGATATCGAGCTGTTATCAAAGATAATATTCCTCATGTTTATTCTCAACCATATGAGTAACATAAGATGAATCACATAATTGTTGAGAAGCTAAACCTGATTTCCGACAATACGGTACGAGGGCCTTACTCTAAGGCCCGATATCATACTTAACATTTTGTAAATGTGATGTCCCGATATTTGATAATGAGAATTAAGAGCAATTCGTACATTATTTTGTTAATTAGTTAGAAATTAATTAACGAGAATATAATCTAATTAATGAGAGTGAAAATTGACCTTGTACATGTCAATTGACAGTCGGGTCAGAACATGGTGAATGACATATAGTTTTGGAATATTCGGATTAACACCAAAATTTTATTAAAATGATTTAATAAATATAAAATTTGCATTAAATCAGAAGATTTAATTTTTGTGATTCAAATAAGGACATTAAATTATGTGTGGACTGTACATGTGATGCACATGTACCAGTACACCGGTGACACCCCGATGTTCATAATTGGTCGGGAATTAATATATATCGGTGTAGGATGTAAAACACATAACAAAATATGTAAAAACACACACTGAACCGCGGGCACCTACTAAAACATGCGAAAACACACACTGCTCGGCGATTCACCGACCACCGTGTACTTATCCGCTTCGTTCGCCGCTGTATGACCACCTAACTACGATACCGACCTACCACTGTGTTTACAACTCTCCGGCGCACATTTACACACCAGATAATCGAATTTTGATGTTCGGAAAGGTGTTCGATTTTACCCTGGAACGGACGAAGTTGCAAGAGTTAGGGTTTCTGCGCTTTTGGTTCGATTTCTTCGAAGCTACAACGAATTGGAAGCAACCAAAGCATTGAATCTCTTCCTTGTACCTGGACGAAACTTTCTACACCAGCCACCGCCTCTACCGCCGCCGGAGGTCGCCGGAATCGGAAGAAATCCGTGCGTGAACTGTGTGCGATTTTGGGTAAAATTTGGTATCCAATTTTTCCGACTTTGCTACAATAATTACAAGTTAATTTGGACTATAATTGTTGAATAATAATTTGAATTGGTGAAAAATAATTTAGCAAATTAAATAATGATGTAATCGCATCAATTTAATTACACTAAATTGGTTAAGCTGTGTCTAAAATTGATAACTAATTTTTAATTATTAGTTTCTTGAATTGTGAAATTATATTGATATGCAGTGACTACTTCGACCCTACAAGCTCAAGTATCGAGAAAGAAAGGTATGTTGCGACCGGGTAACATACGACAGGTATCTGTATCATTTGATATATGATTTGTTAACTTCTGTGAATTACGTGAGATTTGTTGGGATATGCCCTAAGACAAATCATTAGATGATTGTTTTGACATACAATGTTTATGATTTTATGAATGACAATTCATTATTATATATTATTCTTTTAACTGTGCAATGTGAATTAATATATATGTTAATGTCCTTAGAATAATATTGTATTATTCTTAAAGATGTCCCTAGTCAAGTATTATCATGAATAGGGATAATGATAATACGTAGAGACTAGTATGTGTTGATTGATGAATTGTTCATTGATATGAGATATCAAACCAACACATGGGTACGTGTTAGAGAACGATGTACTGGACAGACCCACCATGAGAATGCAACATGGATAGTTATATGATCGTCATATGCAATTCTCATAGTGATAATAATGTATGTAATCCTTAACGACTTGTGATCATCAGAGATCCCAACATAAGGAGTTATGTATCTTGATATTGTCAAACGTTACCCGTAACAGGGTAAACTATAAAGGCGACTATTGGATACACTACGAATTATGTAGAGGGATGTTGACTGATCGAGATAGGATTTGTCCCTCCTATATAACAGGAGATGTGTTTGGCCCTTGATCAAGTCAGAACTAAAATGCATGGCCATGCTCGAATGAGTCGATATGAGATATCGAGCTTATTCGTTTATTCTAGTTCTACTTGGGGATCAAGAAATAAAGATTGGATATACGAGTATGACTATTCCATGACTCGTGTTCAATCTAAACACAAAGGACAAAGGGATTAAGTTACATGGTTAATATTATCACAAGTTCTAAAGGTTATGTCGAGTCATTGACATTCTTGTAATTTGGGTAGCTTTGATGTGTTGCTAGACACCGCTCTTTGCTTGTAACGTAAAATGAGATTTTATGTCACTGCCAACATTACAAGAACCTATCGGGTCGCACAAAAGATTAAATCGAGAAGGGAAATTAAATTCATTGGATGAATTAATTAATTAAGAAGAGTCTTAATTAAGTGACTAAGGTTTTAATTAAATCATGGGTTTGGGCCCATAAGACTTTAAGAAAGTCTTGAACCTTAATTAAAGCCTTATAATATAAATACAAGATTTGATTAATTGTTAATCATACTTTCATATCATACTTTGATATCAAAACCTAAACCTAGACAAAGCAAGCTCTCGGCCGCCTCCTCCAAGCCGTGATCATCACCGCCGCCGCAGTGTGGTTTCTTGGTGATTTAAAGGTGGTGGTCGATCGGTTTTGAGCCGAGCTTTTGGTTTTGGTACAAGAATAAGTCTAGCAACTTGTTCTTGAACATCCCTTCCCGATTTGATCGTGTGGATACCGTTGAGGCAAGACCTTGGAGGTGTTGCTCGTGACTCGGGATCGTTGGACGTGGTGCACCGTGGAATCTGCTCAAACACGCTACAAGGGTGAGACCTTCGTATATCCTTTATCCGATATGATAACCTTAGTATAGATCCGCGGTTTAGTAATCCAAAATCTTTTATTCCGCTGCGTTCCATGCTTGTTGGATGACTTACAGTGGTATGAGAGCCAGGTTCAAGGCTCATATCGGATTTATGTGGTTAAATAGTTTAATCATATTAGAATTAATATTGCATGCTATTTAAAACTGTATGAACATATATGATATGTTAATATTTAGTTTGTGAAATTATCATGATATTATATTTGATATAATTAATGTTTGATGTATACGATACACAAAGCGAATAATCAAATTTTTGATCAAAGTTTCGGCCACCCCTAGCATGTTGACCCACGGCTTAGCCACATGAGGGCTAGGGTTTTTGAACCCTTGGCTCGAGATGGCCTAGTCATTGTGGCTCATGTTCATGCATGGAGGTTTTGAGACGCTGATGAGTTTTGAACTCTTTGGCTCGATAATGGTTCACGCATGCATGGATTAGTAGCTTTACCACATGAGAGCAAGGTTTTTCGAACCCTTAGCTCGAGATGGTTGAGCCAACCCCGTGCATGGCCTGACCGTGACTCGTGGCTAACAAATTCCATTGTTTCAATCAAGATGGCTCGATGAAAAATCAAGAAGGTGCGAGGCGGCTAGGGTTTGGAACCCTAGCGCCGCCGCCGCTCGAGCTTGGTTCGGCCATGGGCTAGGGTTTCGAACCCTAGGCCCATAATTGGTCCAGCCGTGCGGTTTTGTGGTTCGAACCATGGTGGTTCGTGGCTTAGTTGCTTTAGTTCGTGGCATGTGATGTCCCGAGTGTACGATAATTTTTCAAAAAAATTATTTTACAGTTTTAATTAGAATTAAATTTAAAATGTTTAGAATTTAATTAATTAAATGTTAATACATGCTTTATGTGTTGTTTGAGCATGGTGCATGGTTATAGCCCTTTGACCTATTAGATAGGATTTGTGAATGTTTGTAATTTATAATACGACCTGCGTGTCGTGCTTTCTCTATTTTATTCTTAATGTAATCCCTCCCCTATGTTCCCGTCGAATGTGAATCGGAGGAATTCTATATCTTGTAAATAGTGTAGTTTATTTTATTGATGGTGATCAATGAAGATGGAGCGTCGTGCCGGGATGAGGAGGCCATTCACAAATTGGAGCCAAAGGAAGGTGCTTGTGAAGTTACCTTAGGTTGACTCTTAGGATTTTCTCATTGGCTTGAGAAAATCGTTAGTAGGGGCTATAACCATGTCACGTTTAATTATGTATGTTGATGCATGATTTATCTTATGTTTTAGATTGATAATTGTATTACACATATATGTAGATATGTATACAACTATATGTAGTGGACATATTTTAAATTATCAAACTAATCATGAGATCAATAAATCCCTCTAAAATATTAAGTTTTAGATGCCTTCCAAAATTAAAAGTACTCGTCAAAAACTTTGATTGTACATGTGTGGGTTTGCCAAAGCAAAGCACCGTGGCAATCTTAGTAAGGCGCGAAAGGATAAAAGTGATATCCGTTATACTTTAAATTGGTTACGACTTAACTAGGTTATCTCAATAGGATTGGGAACCTAGAGCCATGGGTTGGATTATAATTCATTTGATGAATTGAACAAAGTGTTGTTCGTCCAACTATCCAAGAATTACATGTGATGTAATTGACAAAGTGTTGTCTACCTAAATAACCGAGTCTTGGGCGATTAGCCAAAGCTAACTCAAGATTAGGCGAAATATGGATCTTGGCCCACTAAAGGTTTCGAGGGTTGATATTTTTTTTAAACAAAATAGTGGGAGCATCATTTAATGTAAGACCATGTTAAATAATTAAATCATAAACTTATTTTGCATATTTATATTGTAGATATCCATGGCAACTAACAATGTAACAAGCACTTTATCACTGCGATCGGTCCTTGAGAAGGACAAATTAAATGGGACAAACTTCCTAGACTGGCATAGGAACTTGAGGATAGTCCTCAAACAAGACAATAAACAATATGTCCTAGAGGAACCCTTGCCCGCTGAGGAACCTCCCCTAACAGCTACAATAGATGATAAAGATGCTTACAAGAAGCATCAAAGTGACGCACTTGATGTTGGGTGCCTTATGCTTGCCACCATGAACTCTGAGCTTCAGAAGCAACATGAGGAAATGGAGGCGTTCGATATGATCGAACACTTAAAGCAATTGTACCAACAGCAAGCTAGACAAGAGAGGTATGACGTCTCTAAAGCGTTGTTCCAGTGCAGGATGGTTGATAGGCTTAGATTTTGAGTGTTTTTAACTGTAAATTCTTCCTACTTTCCGTTCGTTTTCCTGGATGATATTATGCTTTTTCGTGTTTATTCGTTTGTTTCAGGAAAATAGATAGGAAGTGAAAGAAATGAGCCAATATGAAGATAACGGGCGAAATCGAGGCGAGAAAGAACTGAAATTTAGGAAATGAAATTTTCGGAATCTCGATCGATCGAGATTTACTCTCGATCGATCGAGCCAGGCAGAGAGTCGAGCATCAAAGAATTTCAGTCTCGATCGATCGGTACAAATTTCCGATCGATCGAGCGAGGCAGTGACTCCAGAGCAAATTTTATTAAAGTCTCGATCGATCGGTGGAAAATCTCGATCGATCGAGCGGGACAGTGAGTTTCAAAAGCTGGCATGAACAGTGCTCCGATCGATCGAGAAAACCTTCCGATCGATCGAGACGCGAAATCCTGAAGATTTTATTTTCCTTTTTTATCGTGATTATGGGGGTTTTAAGCGGGAATCTTGATTCATTTCGAGATCAGACCATTTCAGACGATTTTTAGGTCAAGGAGGGCCACCCAAGCCGCCGCCCAACGCCGGAAAAGGAGATCCAATCTCCGTTCTTCGTCCAAGGTCGAGCCAATCTATTCCGGAGTGCAAGGAAGGAACAAGAGAAGAAATCACGGTGCAACGCACAGATTCATCCATCGTTTATCGTATTTCTGAACTTTAATTTATTTGATTTTCAATTTCATTTGATGTTTTAGAGGTCGAGAGACAATAAAACTATTATGTATTTGATTTGAATTAAATTTAGTTTATATTATTGAGTTTTAGTTTCGTTGTGTTTGATTATTGATTCATTGGTATTTGAGTGCATTGATTGTTATTGTTCATAAATTAATTGCATGTGTAAATCAAAGTCTAGCTAGCTTTGATTGAATTTGAGGGTTACAGCCGAGATCGAGAGATAACGTTGTAACACGCTCCATTAATTTATGATGTATGTCACGATTGAGATCGAGAGATGATATCGCATATGTGAGAACTTGGAATCGAGAGATTTAGAGTTATAAGGTTTTGATAATTTATGCAACTTTGAATTAGTAAATAGGTGCACGAGAGTGACTTGTTCTAATTTATTGTTAGTTTCGTTACAGCTCGAGAGAGTGTATCGAATAATAGTGAAAACCTTTCACCTTTAAAATCAATTGGTTGATAAACTGAGAATTCCATTGAATCATTAGAGATAACATAATTGAACGGCGAACTCGGTAATTTTCTCGAGTAACTTACCTTTGCATTTCCGGAACCATTCTTTTCATTATTTCTAGTTTAATCTTTATTCTTTAGTTTAATTTAGCTTTGGTTAATCAAACTTCTTTTATCGTAGGCTAAATATAATTTTATTAATCTTTTTTGGTACTTATACGTTAGTCCCTGTGGATTCGACAACCTGTACTTAATTTTCACTATACTAAAACTTGACAACCGTGCACTTGCGGTAGAATCGCTTCACACTAATCTTTGAAATATCTTTTGTTTAAAAATAAAGCGGTCAAGTTTTTGGCGCCGTTGCCGGGGACTAATCTGTATAATATCATACGAGATTAGTTAATTGTAATTTAGTCAATTCTTTTATTATTGCGTTTTTGATTTTCTTTTCTTTGTTTTCTTTTGTTGATCTTTGTTAATAACTTTGTGTATTTTGTTGTCTCCTTTTGTCTATTTTGTACAGGAACCGTTTCTCTAGTGCATGCTCAGAAGAGAGGAGCCCATTCTCGAGCCTTTCGATTCGGAGATAGAAAGAACTTTACTTAGGCGATTACGAGAAGCTCGAGCGATGGCTGATAATAACGAAGCACAGCACCCTAGATCGATGATGGACTTTGCGCAACCGGCATTTCATGGATCGTTGTCGAGTATTACGAGGCCGACGATTCAAGCAAACAATTTTGAGATCAAGCCGGCAATCATACAAATGATTCAGCACTCGGTTATGTTCGGGGGAGCAGCTACGGATGATCCGAAGAATCACATCTCCAACTTTTTGGAGATTTGTGACACATTCAAACACAATGGCGTCTCTGACGACGCCATCAGGTTAAGACTTTTCCCCTTTTCATTACGAGACAAAGCTAAGGCATGGTTGAATTCACTACCTGCAGGTTCTATAACAACATGGGAGGGGATGACAAAGGCGTTTTTGTCAAAGTACTTTCCCCCTTCCAAGACGGCGAAGATGCGGAACGATATCACGACTTTTCGGCAGTTTGACCCCGAGACGTTGTATGAAGCGTGGGATCGTTTTAAGGAGTTGTTGAGGAGATGCCCACACCATGGTCTACCCATATGGCTGCAGGTACAAACGTTCTATAACGGTTTATTTTCTGCTAACCGTTCCATGATTGATGCAGCATCTGGGGGATCCATAATGAGAAAGACGCCAGAAGAGGCATATAGCTTGTTGGAAGAAATGGCGTGCAACAGTTACCAATGGCAATCAGAGAGGAGCACGCCACAGAAACCAATGGGAGTCCATCAAGTGGACGAGATCACTGCTCTTTCGGCTCAATTAGAAGCCATGAACCGGAAGATTGACAGCATGGGAGCAGCAGCAATGCAAGCTCAAGCAATCTTCTATGAGCTGTGTGGAGGCGGTCATCCTAGCGTCGAGTGCCAGGCAGGTAACCAATTTAACCAATCTGTTGAGGCTGTTAATTTTGTAGGTAACAGGCCGCACCATAATTCCTACTCGAATTATAACCAACCATGGAGGAACCATCCGAATTTGAGATGGTCGAATCAAGAAAATGTGTTGAACCCTCAACCGCAGGCAGGGTTCACACAAAAGCCGAGTATGGAGGAACTGATGGCAAAGCTGATTTCATCAACGGAGGTGAGGATGCAGAATCAGGATGCATCTATTAAAAATTTGGAAGTGCAGATAGGGCAGTTGGCCACGTTGATATCTGGGAGGACGCAAGGTACGCTCCCGAGTGATTCTGTAAAGAATCCAAAGGAGCCATCAAATTGAGAAGACGAGGAGATGACAGTCCAGCTTGGGACTATAAATTAAGAACTTCCGTTTTTCCTTCCTTGAGTTTTGTTTTTGACTTCTTGTTTTGATGTGTTTTTGTTAGTTTGTTGTTTTGAGTTTGTCTGGGAATGAATTCGTGTATTTTTTATTGCAGGTGTGTAAGAAGAGCAAGTTGGTTGTAGGCGAGGCAATCCGAGAGAAAGATGTTGAGAAAAATTTTAAATTTTGTTTGCTGCTGCTGGCGATCGATCGAGAATTTTTCCGATCGATCGCCCGATTTTTTTTTAAAAAGACATTGTGCCTACTGCCTCGCTCGATCGATCGAGAATTTTTCCGATCGATCGAGCGAGAGAAAATTTTGAAAAATAACAGGGCACAGACGCAGCAGCCTTCTCATTTTAAAATCAATTTTTCTCCTCTCCACAATAGAACCCTAGCCACCTTTTCAAAATCTCATCATTTTTTTTCTTCCAATTTCAAATTTACTTCAACTCTAAGAAGTAATATTCATTCTAATGAGATTTTCATTACAGATTTGAAGAATTGCAAGGCCAATTGGGTAGAAGTGCATCAAAAAGAGAATTCCAAGCCAAGTGCCAAACTTTTACAAGATCGGATTTTTAAGCGGTAATTGGTTTCTAATTCTCAAAGATTTTATCTTTTGGTAAAATTTCTCGAATTTTAGTAGAAGTGGGTTAGGAAAGAATTTAATTTAGGAGGAAGTTTTGTGGTGTTGAAGGGTGCCGGATTTACAGTGTTGTGGGGTGTTAGTTGAATTTATTTGAATAAGTTGGGAATCATTTGACAAGAAAATGTCGTCCAGAAAGAGGTCAAAGCAGGCGGAGGCTTCCCAAAAGCAAAAGCAGGCGGACGCCGCTGTTTCTGAGCCAGGATATGATGAAAAGAAGTTTCTCAATGCCACAATTGCTGAATTATACCCCACCTACCATAAGAAACCCCTGAGCCGTGAAAGGGGAATGAGCATAGATAAATTGGAATGTCCTGTCATTAGGACAGTCCGGCGAAAAGGGTGGTTTCAATTCGTTCAGACACCGATTGATGCTGTGGTGCCGCTGGTAAGGGAGTTTTACACGAATCTTCGAGCTGTTAGACCAGGGCACCAAGTAAGTGTTTATGTTCGAGGGAAGGATGTGTTGGTGGATCGAGCCGCAACCAACAATATTCACCGGATGCCTTTACTTCAAAACTGTGCATACCAATCTTTCAAGAGTAGCAGGATTGACTACGATGAGGTATTGACAGTTATTGGCAAGCCGGGAGTGGATTGGCAAAGGAATGATAAAGCAGAGCCACAGTTGGTTCTAAAGAAACATTTGAAGCCAGAGGCCCAAGCATGGTTTTCATTTGTCGCCTCGCGGGTCATGCCTTCGACCCACACTTCTGAGGTGACAAAAGACAGAGCGGTCCTGGTATATGCCATCCTCTCAGGGAAGGAAGTGGACTTTGGCGAGATCATTGCTGATCACATTGCAGAAATTGGGAGCAGCTCACCGACCTCCGCACTACCGTTTCCATCCACGATCACTGCTTTATGTCAGCGGTACAGGAGTGACATGGGGGGAAGACGAGGAGCTACTTCCACCGAAGACACCGATCATTGTGGACACTCCACCACCTCCTACGGGTCGACGAAGACCTTCGGACACTACACAAGCTGGAGCATCATCCTCTGCTGCAGAACATACACGTGTTACTTTGGACTCTCTTCATAGGGATCTCCAAGATATTCGCCTGGAGCAGCAGAGCATTCACAGCATGCAGCGGGACATTCATAGCATGCAGAGAGCATTGCAGATGGACCATGAGCAGGTAGCTCAGCGTCAGATGGAGTTCATGCACTATCAGAGTGCATGGAACACTGCCATGGCCCAGGGCTTTCCAGGTTTCCAGTTCCCGCCGGAGCCACATTTTACACCTTATCATCCGCATGCACCTCCACCTTCTGAGTACCCACCATTTTCGCCATATCAGGGCGAGGAGCACCACTACCCAGTCCCCCCTCCGGAGCATGATGAGGACGACGATCAGTGACGATCGTCGTCATGGTATGTGTCTTTGCCTTTGCATTTATTTTTCTTGTTCATTGAGGGCAATTCACATGCTAAGTTTGGGGGGGTTTTTGAGTATTTGTATATATCTTGCTTTTGCACATATTGCTACTTGTCTTGTTCCTTTTCCTAGCATGACTGCATGATGCTGAGACTAATTCGTCCTTGAGCATTACCAACAAATTTTTTTTATTTTTATTATTGATTGAGTTATTCTTGAGAATTGATGAGTTGGAATTGCAACGGTAATACATGATGAAATTAATCCTCATCTAGATAGGAGTCATGGAAATGCTTAACTTGTTTGTATATATCCTTTGTTAACTACATGTCAAAACTGAGGAATAATTTGAGCACTTATTGAGTCATGATTGAGTGAAGTATGCATTGATTAAATTGAAAACTTGTGTTAACTATGATGAGTCTTGAGTATCTTAGATAACTCTACAGTTTAGTGAAAGCACTTTGAGGCGAAATTTATAATTAGGAACTAGACTTGGAGATGATTTAGGCGATCTTTGGACGTTTGTGCCTTTCAAGCCTACCTTGTATACATTATTCCTTAGTGTCCCCTTTTGAGCCTTATTGAAAAAGAATGGAATATGCATTGCATATGATTAGACCCCCATTCGGCATTCTTGGCAAACTCATTATACCCACCTTGGTTTGAGCCTAAAAGAACAATTGCATCCATCCCTAGGAGAGTATAATGAATCTCATTCATTGCAGTAAATTGTTAGATGTTGAGAAGTTCATTGTGAAAGAAATGAAATGAACAAAAGAATGAGCAAAGAAAAAGAAAAGATGTAGAGAAAAAGCCTTGAAAAGAAAAGTTAAATAAGACCCAAAGTGGCCAAGGCTAGAAAATGTGAAGAGAAGCTCAATGTTTATGTGAGAAGATTTTGAACTGATTCTGTTATACTCTCTTCTTTGCTTCTATCCTACCTTTTCTTTGGAGCCGACACCAAAAGGCCTAACGTTAAAAGCTTTTAAAGTCCTGTTGATCCAAGTCTAGGGAATAATTACATTAGTGGAGAAGTGCTGGATAGTAAATGTGTAGAGTAATTCAAAGTAATCTTGACTAGGAGTTGATATGGCACATGTTGATTTTAAAGATATGTATGTAACTCATGTTTGACAATAGCACACACGCACGTTCCGATGTTGCGATGTATTGTTTAACTTAGGAGAAATTGCTTCTTGTTAAGTGTTGAAGGACTTCTATTGATGTGTAAGTAGGATTTCTGAGATTTTACGTATGTTGTAAAGATGATTCATGCTTAGTATCGAGTTTAACTTTTCTTTTTGAGCTTATTGCTTGCTCGAGGACGATCAAGTCTAAGTTTGGGGGAGTTGATAGGCTTAGATTTTGAGTGTTTTTAACTGTAAATTCTTCCTACTTTCCGTTCGTTTTCCTGGATGATATTATGCGTTTTGGTGTTTATTCGTTTGTTTCAGGAAAATAGATAGGAAGTGAAAAAATGAGCCAATATGAAGATAACGGGCGAAATCGAGGCGAGAAAGAACTGAAATTTAGGAAATGAAATTTTCGGAATCTCGATCGATCGAGATATACTCTCGATCGATCGAGCCAGGCAGAGAGTCGAGCATCAAAGAATTTCAAGTCTCGATCGATCGGTACAAATTTCCGATCGATCGAGCGAGGCAGTGACTCCAGAGCAAATTTTATTAAAGTCTCGATCGATCGGTGGAAAATCTCGATCGATCGAGCGGGACAGTGAGTTTCAAAAGCTGGCATGAACAGTGCTCCGATCGATCGAGAAAACCTTCCGATCGATCGAGACGCGAAATCCTGAAGATTTTATTTTCCTTTTTTATCGTGATTATGGGGGTTTTAAGCGGGAATCTTGATTCATTTCGAGATCAGACCATTTCAGACGATTTTTAGGTCAAGGAGAGCCGCCCAAGCCGCCGCCCAACGCCGGAAAAGGAGATCCAATCTCCGTTCTTCGTCCAAGGTCGAGCCAATCTATTCCGGAGTGCAAGGAAGGAACAAGAGAAGAAATCACGGTGCAACGCACGGATTCATCCATCGTTTATCGTATTTCTGAACTTTAATTTATTTGATTTCAATTTCATTTGATGTTTTAGAGGTCGAGAGACAATAAAACTCTTATGTATTTGATTTGAATTAAATTTAGTTTATATTATTGAGTTTTAGTTTCGTTGTGTTTGATTATTGATTCATTGGTATTTGAGTGCATTGATTGTTATTGTTCATAAATTAATTGCATGTGTAAATCAAAGTCTAGCTAGCTTTGATTGAATTTGAGGGTTACAGCCGAGATCGAGAGATAACGTTGTAACACGCTCCATTAATTTATGATGTATGTCACGATTGAGATCGATAGATGATATCGCATATGTGAGAACTTGGAATCGAGAGATTTAGAGTTATAAGGTTTTGATAATTTATGCAACTTTGAATTAGTAAATAGGTGCACGAGAGTGACTTGTTCTAATTTATTGTTAGTTTCGTTACAGCTCGAGAGAGTGTATCGAATAATAGTGAAAACCTTTCACCTTTAAAATCAATTGGTTGATAAACTGAGAATTCCATTGAATCATTAGAGATAACATAATTGAACGGCGAACTCGGTAATTTTCTCGAGTAACTTACCTTTGCATTTCCGGAACCATTCTTTTCATTATTTCTAGTTTAATCTTTATTCATTAGTTTAATTTAGCTTTGGTTAATCAAACTTCTTTTATCGTAGGCTAAATATAATTTTATTAATCTTATTTGGTACTTATACGTTAGTCCCTGTGGATTCGACAACCTGTACTTAATTTTCACTATACTAAAACTTGACAACCGTGCACTTGCGGTAGAATCGCTTCACACGAATCTTTGAAATATCTTTTGTTTAAAAATAAAGCGGTCAATGGTAGAGGGAAGCCTAGTTGGAACTCATGTGCTCAAGATGATTGGGTACATTGAGAATCTGGAGAAGCTGGGTTTTCCACTGGACCAAGAGTTGGCCACCGATGTGATCTTGCAATCGTTGCCTGAGAGCTTCAGTCAATTCGTAGTAAATTTTAATATGACTGACATGGAAAAGACTCTACCACAATTGCTTGGTATGTTGAGAACATATGAAGCAAATACAAAGAAGACTAAGGCCACAAATGTTCTTATTGTGAATAAGGGCAAAGGAAGGGCCAAAGCTAAAGGCAATAAGAAAGCAAAGAAGGTCTTTGTTAAATCTAAGCCAAACTCTTATGCACTGAAACCAAAGGGAGGGATAGCGAAGGAAGGGAACTGTTTCCATTGCGGTGAGACCGGCCATTGGAAAAGAAACTGCAAAGTATATCTGGAGGATCTAAAGAAAGGAAGTGTGACTTCCACTTCAGGTATTTTTGTTATAGAAGTCAATTTATCTACTTCTTCATCATGGGTATTAGATACTGGATGTAGATCTCACATTTGTGTAAATGTGCAGGACCTCAAAAAGAGTAGATTGTTGATGAAAGGCGAAGTTGATCTCCGAGTTGGAAATGGAGCAAGAGTTGCTGCATTAGCTATAAGGGATTATCATTTATCTCTGCCTTCTGGTTTATCGTTGATTTTAAAAGATTGTTATTTTGTGCCTTCAATTACCAAAAACATTATTTCTATTTCTTGTTTGGACAAGTATGGATTCTCATTTATTATAAAGGACAACTGTTGTTCCATTTATTTAAATGATATGTTTTATGCTAATGCACAAATGGTGAATGGTCTTTATTTATTAAATCTTGATATGCCTATCTATAACATAAATACTAAAAGGATTAAAAATAATGATTGTAATCTGATTTATCTCTGGCATTGTCGCTTGGGCCACATAAACGAAAACCGCATATCTAAACTTCATAAGGATGGAGTATTAGATTCATTTGATTTTGAATCATATGAAACATGCGAATCTTGTTTAATGGGCAAGATGACTAAAGTCCCTTTCAAGGGACATGTTGAAAGGGCAAATGTTTTATTGGGACTAATACATAGTGATGTATGTGGACCAATAAGTACACAAGCTAGAGGTGGTTTTCAATACTTCGTTACATTTACTGATGACCTCAGTAGATATGGGTATGTGTACCTAATGAAGCATAAGCATGAAACCTTTGAAAAGTTCAAAGATTTCAAGAATGAAGTACAAAACCAACTTGGCAAAAGTATCAAAATCCTTCGATCAGATCGAGGAGGTGAATACTTAAGCCAAGAGTTTCATGACTATCTAAAGGAGTGTGGGATAGTCCCACAACTCACTCCTCCGTATACTCCACAATGGAATGGTGTATCCGAGAGGAGAAATCGAACCTTGTTAGACATGGTTAGATCAATGATGAGTCATGCAGATCTTCCGATATCGTTTTGGGGACACGCTCTAGAAACATCGATTTTCTTACTGAATCGTGTTCCATCTAAATCAGTGGAAAAGACACCATATGAGATATGGACTGGGAAGCGTCCTAGTATGTCTTTTATGAAGATATGGGGTTGTGAGGCTTTCGTTAGACGTCACGCCACTAACAAACTTGGACCCAAATCTGATAAGTGTTTATTTGTGGGGTATCCTAAGGAAACGAAAGGATACTATTTCTATTATCCCACCGAGAACAAAGTAGTTGTTGCTCGGACTGGTGTATTTCTTGAAAGAGAATTTATTTCTAGAAAAACCAGTGGGAGAAAAATTGAACTTAGTGAAGTTCAACCACAAGAAAACACTGAACCTGAGATTGAGATGGAAACAGAGCAGGCACCGCAAGCTGTTGTGGAAAAAGTACCTGCTCAAGAGACACAAGCCCAGCGTAGGTCTGTAAGAGAACACCGGGAGCCACAGAGATATGGATTTCTTGTGACTCAACAAGGTGACTTACTACTTATTGATGAGGATGAGCCGTCATCTTATCAACAAGCTATAATGGGCACTGATTCTGAGAAATGGCAAGAAGCCATGAATTCTGAGATGGAATCCATGTATGCAAACCAAGTATGGACTTTGGTTGATCCACCTGAAGGGGTACGACCCATAGGGTGCAAATGGATTTTCAAGAAAAAGACCGATATGGATGGTAACGTACAAACCTATAAAGGTCGGCTGGTTGCAAAAGGATTCAAACAAATTCATGGTATTGACTATGATGAAACCTTTTCACCAGTGGCCATGGTTAAATCCATAAGGATCTTACTTGCAATAGCTGCATTTCATGATTATGAAATCTGGCAGATGGATGTCAAAACAGCTTTCCTTAATGGAAATCTGCTCGAGGATGTGTACATGACACAGCCCAAGGGTTTTGTCGATCCAAAGGATGCTGGAAAGATATGCAAGCTACAACGATCCATTTATGGATTGAAGCAAGCTTCTCGGAGTTGGAATCTTCGTTTTGATGATGCAATCAAAGTGTTTGGTTTTATCAAAAACGAAGATGAACCTTGTGTCTACAAGAAGGTCAGTGGGAGCGTAATCATTTTCCTAGTGTTGTATGTAGATGACATACTTCTCAATGGAAATGATATCCCTGCCTTACAATCTGTAAAGATTTGGCTAGGGAACTGCTTTTCGATGAAAGACTTAGGAGAAGCCACCTATGTATTAGGAATCAAGATCTATAGAGATAGATCAAGAAGGCTTCTTGGCCTAAGTCAAAGTACATACATAGACAAAGTGCTTAAAAGGTTTAGCATGCAAGAATCAAAGAAAGGATTCGTGCCTATGACACATGGTATATATCTCTCGAAGGAACAGTGTCCTTCAACACCAGATGAGAGACAACGCATGAGTAAGATTCCATATGCGTCAGCTATTGGATCTATCATGTATGCCATGATATGTACTCGTCCCGATGTATCTTATGCTTTGAGCATGACGAGCAGATATCAAGTTGATCCAGGTGAAGGTCACTGGATTGCTGTCAAGAATATCCTGAAGTACTTGAGAAGAACTAAGGATACATTCTTGATTTATGGAGGTGAGGAAGAGCTCAATGTAATTGGTTACACTGATGCAAGCTTCCAAACAGACAAAGATGATTTTCGATCGCAATCTGGATATGTGTATTGCCTAAATGGAGGTGCTGTGAGCTGGAAGAGTTCAAAGCAAGAAACAGTAGCCGATTCTACAACGGAAGCTGAGTATATTGCTGCCTCGGATGTAGCAAAGGAAGCTGTTTGGATGAGGAAGTTCATTTCTGAACTTGGAGTGGTGCCTAGCATTAAAGATCCGATAGAACTCTATTGTGACAACAATGGAGCGATCGCATTGGCTAAGGAACCAAGATCTCACCAAAGATCCAAGCACATACTTAGGCGTTTCCATTTCATTCGAGAAATCGTTGAAAGGGGAGATGTTAAAATCTGCAAAGTACCAACAGATTATAATGTATCTGACCCATTGACGAAGCCACTGTCACAGCAGAAGCATGATTGTCATACTAGATCTCTAGGCATTAGGTATATGTCTGAGTGGTCTTAGTGCAAGTGGGAGATTTGTTTGGATATGCCATAAGACAAATCATTAGATGATTGTTTTGACATACAATGTTTATGATTTTATGAATGGCAATTTATTATTATATATTATTCTTTTAACTGTGCAATGTGAATTAATATATATGTTAATGTCCTTAGAATAATATTGTATTATTCTTAAAGATGTCCCTAGTCAAGTATTATCATGAATAGGGATAATGATAATACGTAGAAACTAGTATGTGTTGATTGATGAATTGTTCATTGATATGAGATATCAAATCAACACATGGGTACGTGTTAGAGAACGATGTACTGGATAGACCCACCATGAGAATGCAACATGGATAGTTATATGATCGTCATATGCAATTCTCATAGTGATAATAATGTATGTAATCCTTACGACTTGTGATCATCAGAGATCCCAACATAAGGAGTTATGTATCTTGATATTATCAAACGTTACCCGTAACAGGGTAAACTATAAAGGCGACTATTGGATACACTACGAATTATGTAGAGGGATGTTGACTGATCGAGATAGGATTTGTCCCTCCTACATAACAGGAGATGTGTTTAGCCCTTGATCAAGTCAGAACTAAAATGCATGGCCATGCTCGAATGAGTCGATATGAGATATCGAGCTTATTCGTTTATTCTAGTTCTACTTGGGGATCAAGAAATAAAGATTGGATATACGAGTATGACTATTCCATGACTCGTGTTCAATCTAAACACAAAGGACAAAGGGATTAAGTTACATGGTTAATATTATCACAAGTTCTAAAGGTTATGTCGAGTCATTGACATTCTTGTAATTTGGGTAGCTTTGATGTGTTGCTAGACACTGCTCTTTGCTTGTAACGTAAAATGAGATTTTATGTCACTGCCAACATTACAAGAACCTATCGGGTCGCACAAAAGATTAAATCGAGAAGGGAAATTAAATTCATTGGATGAATTAATTAATTAAGAAGAGTCTTAATTAAGTGATTAAAAGGTTTTAATTAAATCATGGGTTTGGGCCCATAAGACTTTAAGAAAGTCTTGAACCTTAATTAAAGCCTTATAATATAAATACAAGATTTGATTAATTGTTAATCATACTTTCATATCATACTTTGATATCAAAACCTAAACCTAGACAAAGCAAGCTCTCGGCCGCCTCCTCCAAGCCGTGATCATCACCGCCGCCGCCGTGTGGTTTCTTGGTGATTTAAAGGTGGTGGTCGATCGGTTTTGAGCCGAGCTTTTGGTTTTGGTTCAAGAATAAGTCAAGCAACTTGTTCTTGAACATCCCTTCCCGATTTGATCGTGTGGATACCGTTGAGGCAAGACCTTGGAGGTGTTGCTCGTGACTCGGGATCGTTGGACGTGGTGCACCGTGGAATCTGTTCAAACACGCTACAAGGGTGAGACCTTCGTATATCCTTTATCCGATATGATAACCTTAGTATAGATCCGCGGTTTAGTAATCCAAAATCTTTTATTCCGCTGCGTTCCATGCTTGTTGGATGACTTACAGTGGTATCAGAGCCAGGTTCAAGGCTCATATCAGATTTATGTGGTTAAATAGTTTAATCATATTAGAATTAATATTGCATGCTATTTAAAACTTTATGAACATATATGATATGTTAATATTTAGTTTGTGAAATTATCATGATATTATATTTGATATAATTAATGTTTGATGTATACGATACACAAAGCGAATAATCAAATTTTTGATCAAAGTTTCGGCCACCCCTAGCATGTTGACCCACGGCTTAGCCACATGAGGGCTAGGGTTTTCGAACCCTTGGGTCGAGATGGCCTAGTCGTTGTGGCTCATGTTCATGCATGGAGGTTTTGAGACGTGGATGAGTTTTGAACTCTTTGGCTCGATAATGGTTCACGCATGCATGGATTAGTAGCTTTACCACATGAGAGCAAGGTTTTTCGAACCCTTAGCTCGAGATGGTTGAGCCAACCCCGTGCATGGCCTGACCGTGACTCGTGGCTAACAAATTCCATTGTTTCAATCAAGATGGCTCGATGAAAAATCAAGAAGGTGCGAGGCGGCTAGGGTTTGGAACCCTAGCGTCGCCGCCGCTCGAGCTTGGTTCGGCCATGGGCTAGGGTTTCGAACCCTAGGCCCATAATTGGTCCAGCCGTGCGGTTTTGTGGTTCGAACCATGGTGGTTCGTGGCTTAGTCGCTTTAGTTCGTGGCATGTGATGTCCCGAGCGTACGATAATTTTTCAAAAAAATTATTTTACAGTTTTAATTAGAATTAAATTTAAAATGTTTAGAATTTAATTAATTAAATGTTAATACATGCTTTATGTGTTGTTTGAGCATGGTGCTTGGTTATAGCCCTTTGACCTATTAGATAGGATTTGTGAATGTTTGTAATTTATAATACGACCTGCGTGTCGTGCCTTCTCTATTTTATTCTAAATGTAATCCCTCCCCTATGTTCCCGTCGAATGTGAATCGGAGAATTCTATATCTTGTAAATAGTGTAGTTTATTTTATTGATGGTGATCAATGAAGATGGAGCGTCGTGCCGGGATGAGGAGGCCATTCACAAATTGGAGCCAAAGGAAGGTGCTTGTGAAGTTACCTTAGGTTGACTCTTAGGATTTTCTCATTGGCTTGAGAAAATCGTTAGTAGGGGCTATAACCATGTCACGTTTAATTATGTATGTTGATGCATGATTTATCTTATGTTTTAGATTGATAATTGTATTACACATATATGTAGATATGTATACAACTATATGTAGTGGACATATTTTAAATTATCAAACTAATCATGAGATCAATAAATCCCTCTAAAATATTAAGTTTTAGATGCCTTCCAAAATTAAAAGTACTCGTCAAAAACTTCGATTGTACATGTGTGGGTTTGCCAAAGCAAAGCACCGTGGCAATCTTAGTAAGGCGCGAAAGGATAAAAGTGATATCCGTTATACTTTAATTGGGTACGACTTAACTAGGTTATCTCAATAGGATTGGAAACCTAGAGGCATGGGTTGGATTATAATTCATTTGATGAATTGAACAAAGTGTTGTTCGTCCAACTATCCAAGAATTACATGTGATGTAATTGACAAAGTGTTGTCTACCTAAATAACCGAGTCTTGGGCGATTAGCCAAAGCTAACTCAAGATTAGACGAAATATGGATCTTGGCCCACTAAAGGTTTCGAGGGTTGATATTTTTTTTAAACAAAATAGTGGGAGCATCATTTAATGTAAGACCATGTTAAATGATTAAATCATAAACTTATTTTGCATATTTATATTGTAGATATCCATGGCAACTAACAACGTAACAAGCACTTTATCACTGCGATCGGTCCTTGAGAAGGACAAATTAAATGGGACAAACTTCCTAGACTGGCATAGGAACTTGAGGATAGTCCTCAAACAAGAAAAGAAACAATATGTCCTAGAGGAACCCTTGCCCGCTGAGGAACCTCCCCTAACAGCTACAAGAGCTGATAAAGATGCTTACAAGAAGCATCAAAGTGACGCACTTGATGTTGGGTGCCTTATGCTTGCCACCATGAACTCTGAGCTTCAGAAGCAACATGAGGAAATGGAGGCGTTCGATATGATCGAACACTTAAAGCAATTGTACCAACAGCAAGCTAGACAAAAGAGGTATGACGTCTCTAAAGCGTTGTTCCAGTGCAGGATGGTAGAGGGAAGCCTAGTTGGAACTCATGTGCTCAAGATGATTGGGTACATTGAGAATCTGGAGAAGCTGGGTTTTCCACTGGACCAAGAGTTGGCCACCGATGTGATCTTGCAATCGTTGCCTGAGAGCTTCAGTCAATTCGTAAATATGACTGACATGGAAAAGACTCTACCACAATTGCTTGGTATGTTGAGAACATATGAAGCAAATACAAAGAAGACTAAGGCCACAAATGTTCTTATTGTGAATAAGGGCAAAGGAAAGGCCAAAGCTAAAGGCAATAAGAAAGCAAAGAAGGTCTTTGTTAAATCTAAGCCAAAGTCTTATGCACTGAAACCAAAGGGAGGGATAGCGAAGGAAGGGAACTGTTTCCATTGCGGTGAGACCGGCCATTGGAAAAGAAACTGCAAAGTATATCTGGAGGATCTAAAGGGTGAGACATTTGTATATCCTTTATCCGATATGATAACCTTAGTATAGATCCGCGGTTTAGTAATCCAAAATCTTTTATTCCGCTGCGTTCCATGCTTGTTGGATGACTTACAAGATTATGTGGCTACGTGATTTTATTTAAATTATGTGGCATTCATAGCATTCATGAATTGGAACATCGGTGTATGAAATTAAATGTTTTGTTAACACACATCATTTTTATACATACATCGATGCATGACAGGCACGTTGAGCTATGATCCTTAAATACCCTGTTTATTTTTGGATTCTGGGATAATCATTGGAGATTGGTACCACGATACTATGACCGACATTAAATGGCCCGAAAGGTATAGGGAATCGTGGTCTCCTCTGATTACCATGATTTGTTGAGACGAGGGATTGGTGGCACCTTGCTGATGTCATCCCATGTATGTCCCTGACTATGTCAAGACTTGGGATGTGATGACGCTTTGACGACGCATCACTGATGATCCCTTATGCTTGGCAGGCTCGAGCTACTATGATTTAATAGTGATTTGATTGATTCTGATATACCCAGTGGATGGATGATTGACCTGATACCGACACGACATGCATTGCATTGCATTGCATGACATTACATCATTAATCACATTTTATAGATACATGTTGTATATTCCATGATCGTTCCATATTGGGCTTTTGCTCACCCCCAAGGGGGGCTGTTGTTGTCTTTGTGTGTGGACAATGACAGGTGGTACAGGTGACCAGGACACCAGAGATGGCATGTCTGGTGGAAGCCACAATTGAGAGGTTTATTCTTTTGTTTATCCTAGTATTATATGTATATGTTTACCAGGGGTTTAACCCTGTGGTGTGTGAGGAGTTTATGTATTTTAGTTTATTTCACCCAATGTGGATATCTGTTTAGTAGCTTGACTGGTGTATGCTGGATATGAACTGATGATATATATTTTCAGTATATGTTGATTTGTGTTGGTGGTATGTTCCTCGTGCGATGAGGTCATGCCGAAATTTTTAGGGCCACATTTTAATAATGTTAAACTAATCTTCCGCTGTTTACGCTATAATTATCATTCTGTGATCATTAATCAAATGATTAGGATTGGGCCCTCACAGCTCTGATACCATACTGTGAAGGCCAATCCTAATCATGTGATTAATGATCACACAATGATAATTATAGCGTAAACAACGGAAGATTTGATTAACATTTATTAACATGTGGCCCTAAAAATTTCGGCATGACATCATCGCACGAGGAATATACCACCCATACCAATAGACATATACTGAAAATATGTATATCATCAGTTCATATCCTGCATACACCATTCAAACTACTAAACAGATAGCCACACTGGTGAACTAACTAAAAATACATAAACTCCTCACATACCACAGGGATAAACCCCTGGTAAACATATACATGTAATACTGAGATAAACAAAAGAATAAACCTCTCAAGTGTGACTCCCACCAGACATGCCCTCTCTGGGTCCTAGCCACCTGTATAACCTGCCATTGTCCACACACAAAGACAACAATAGCCCCCCTTGGGGGTGAGCAAAAGCCCAATATGGAACTATCATGGACTATACAACATGTATCTATAAAATGTGATAAATGATGTAATGTAATGCAATGCAATGCAATGCATGTCGTGTCATGTCATGTCGGTATTAGGTCAATCACCCATTCACTGGGTGTATCAGAATCAATCAAATCGCTATCAAATAATCATAGCTCGATCCTGCCAAGCATAAGGGATCATCAGTGATGCGTCGTCAAAGCGTCATCACATCCCAAGTCTCGACATAGTCAGGGACATACACGGGATGACATCAGCAAGGTGCCACCAATCCCTCGCCTCAACAAATCATGGTAATCAGAGGAGAACACGATTCCCTATACCTTTCGGGCCATTTAATGCCGTCATAGTATCGCGGTACCAATCTCCAATGATTATCCCAGAATCCAGAAATAAACAGGGTATTTAAGGATCATAGCTCAACGTGCAATGTCATGAATCGATGTATGTATAAAAGTGATGTGTGTTAACAAAACATTTAATTTCATACACCAATGTGCCAATTCATGAATGCTATGAAGACCACATAATTTAAATAAAATCACGTAGCCACATAATCTCATGTAATTTACAGAAGTCAACAAATCATATATAAAATGATACAGATACCTATCGTATGTTACCCGATCGCAACATACCTTTCTTTCTCAATCTACAAGGGTACTTGAGCTTGTAGGATCGTAGTAGTCACTGTATATCAATATAAATTCACAATTCAATAAACCAATCATTAAAAAATGGGTTATCAATTTTAGTCACAACTTAACCAATTTAGGGTAATTAAATTGATGCGATTATATCACAATTTATTTTGCTAAATTATTTTTTACCAATTCAAATTATTATTCAACAATTATAATCCAAATTAACTGGTAATTATCGAAGCAAAGTCGGAAAAATCGGATATCAAAGTTTACCCCCTTCGAGCACAGTATCACGTACGCTTATCAGCCGATTCCGGCGACCTCCAGCAGCGTTAGAGGCGGCGACCGGTGTAGAAAGTTTCGTCATGTGCAAGCAAGAGATACGGTATATAGCTTCGTCCAATTTGTTGTAGAATCAAAGAAATCGAACACAAGATGCTCAAACCCTAGACTGTGCGATTTCGTCCATTCCAGGGTGAAATCGAACACCTTTTCGAACAACAAAGTTTGATTATCTGGTATGTAAATGTGCGCCGGAGAGTTGTGAACACAGTGGTAGGTCGATCTTGTCGTTAGGTAGTCGGAAGTCGGCGAACGGAGCGGATAAGTACACGGTGGTCGGTGGTCGCGCGAGAAGTGCGTGTTTTCGCACCTTTTAGTGTGTGTCCACGATCTGTGTATGTTTTACACGTTTTTCTATGTGTTTTAAGTCATACACCGATATATATTAATTCCCGACCAATTATGAACATCGGGGTGTCACCGGTGTACTAGTGCATGTATATTACATATACAGTCCACACCTAACTTCATGTCCTTATTTCAATCACAAATATTAAATCTATCAATTTAACACAAATTTTTATATTTATTAAATAATTTATTTTAACAAAATTTCGTTATTAATCCGAATATTCCAAAAATATATTTGTCATTCACCATGTTCTGACCCGATTGTCAATTGACATGTACAAGGTCAATTTCCACTCTCATAAATTACATTATATTCCCATTACTTAATTTCTAACTAATTAACAAATTAATGTACAAATTGTACTTATTTCTCATTATCAAATATCGGGACATCACATTTACAAAATGTTAAGTATGATATCGAGTTGTTATCAAAGATAATATTCCTCATTTTATTCTCAACCATATGATTAACATAAAATAAATCACATAATTGTTGAGAAGCTAAACCCGATTTCCGATAATACGGTACGAGGGCCTTACATTTCAAGGGATCATCAGTGATGCGTTGTCAAAGCGTCATCACATCCCAAGTCTTGACATAGTCAGGGACATTGTAAGGCCCCGATGCTAATTAATCCGGATTAACGATGATTAAGCAAACCCGGGTGATTAAAAGCAAAGAATTCGAATTGAAGTGTTCCGGATCACAACACCTTATTTTTAATCAAGATAAAATACATCAAAATTATACATGTTGGCATGTAAATTTCGACCATCACCATATAAAATACATATTAGGAATCATCATTCTTTGACACATGGAGGAAGTTGGCTTTGAAAAGATTAAAAAAAAATCCATTTTACTTGCCTAGTATCCCACGCCCCTTTCATTATTTTAGGCCTTGGGATTGCTTGTTATTGTACAATCTGATTTCCCTTCATCCCTCTCATCTCCAACAAGCTATCCCTCTCTCCTCTTGCCTCCATTAAATTCGAAATAAGCACCTTCACTTTCCTCCATCAAAACATGCTCAAATCTTGCATGCAAGCTAGGATTTGGATAGGAATTTAGAAGAGCTTCAAGGCTTTGGGTGTTTTTAAAAGCTTGGGAGGTATATCACTCCCTTTATATTGTTAATCTTCGATTTTATGCTGGTTGGGTCAATTTTTGGAGTTTTAAATGGAAATAAGAAGTAAAACTCATGCTGTCATAAGATTCAGCAGAAATGATGTTGCATGCAGTATTTAGTGTTGCATTTTCGGTTTTCTTAACGACTGAATCTGACTTAGAGTTCTATACAAAAGTTGTAGATATATGTGTTTTCGTCCTGTGGTTAAAGTTTGAGACGATTTGGACTTAAAATGAATGGGTTATGATGTTTTTACCACAAGGTGCAAAATCTGGAACATGCATGTAGGCGGGTTGCACATGCAGTGTGTTCTTGGTAAATCTGGGCAACATTTGCTACGATTCTTGTAGGGTCTTCCTACCTTAACATCAAATAGTACACATATAATGGACTAACCATGCATTTATAACCTTTTAAGGGTTCCGGTTGTAGCTTGAGCTAAGAAGATTACAGGCCAAAATAAAATTTGTAAAAGCTATTTAATTACATTCTCAACAATGAATGTTAAAGCTATAGGTTTACACTACTCCTAGAGTAGAGACTATCAAAATCCTGCATCCTATATTCATCTTGCTCCTTTTAGCTCACCTCCTCAACCCGACCCTAGGCCCTCGGTCCAAAAGTGTACCTACAGGGACAACACATCGTGAGCATAAACATATTTACTTAACATGATATTAAAAGACATACAACAACGCATAACATCTTAGTTAAGTAAAAGTTATTGGTCGTTCTTCAACTTCTTTTGTTATCCCTGATTCTTATTTATGTATAAGGGCATCTTACCCCATTGTATGGCATCTTACCATAACATAACCGTCGTGTGGCATCTTACCACAGGGGCATCTTACCCAATCATATGGCGTCTTGCCATATCATAACATTGTGTGGCATCTTACCACGTGGGCATTTTACCTCACACACATTGGGTGGCATCTTACCACATGGGCGTCTTACCCAATCATATACATCGTATGACCTTATCATAAACTTACTTATCATAAACAACATCATCATAAACGTCATCATAAACATCATCATCGTAAACATCATCATAATCATCATCATAAACATCGTCATCATAAACATCATCATAAACATCTTCATCGTAAACATCATCATAAACATCATCATCATAAACATCATCATAAATGTGATGTCCCCGAAATGATTAATTGCAATTAAGGCATTAATTATGTTTATGTGATTAATTATGTGGATAATTGATTTACGTGTTGAAATTAATTGTCACGATGAAATGCTTAGTCACATGATAGGCATGACCCGGGGGGGGGGGGGGGGGGGGGGGGTTACGTTTCAAGGTGCATGTTATGCATGATAGGAAATGGGGTGTTAACATGTTTAATTGTGTTGATTGTTAATATGAGGAAAGTACGGATTTAATGATGTTGGTTGCATTTTTGGTAAAATGCTTTTAAAATACCATGTTGGGGTATTTTATACATCATGTTAATTTTTGGGTACAAATCAATTAACCCATATACCCCCACTATACCCTCTCCCCCTCACTTTACCCTTTTCACTCATAAATCCCCAAATTCATCCCAACCCTATCATTTTCATCCCATTTTCGTCCAAGCCAAGGAGGAGGAGGAGAAATCCTTGCACACTCTCCATTTGTTGAAATCTTAGTAAGATTTTGGATCCTCAAGAGGTATGGAACCAATCCTAAAGTTTTTATGATGTTTGGTTTTGAAATGGGATGATTTTGAAGTGATTTATGTGGGTTTGGTTGGGTATGTGTTTTATGTTGTTGGGGTATGATTTTTGAAGTGCTTTATGTGGGTTTTAGTGAGTCATGATGTTATTGATGTTGTAGGAAAGTTTGGTTTTGTAAGGTATGAGGATGAGCTCGAAAAATGTACAAAAATGGTGAAAAATCGCGAGTCTGTACGAGGCGATCGACCGCCTGAAAAGAGGCGACCGATCGCCTAAGGACAGTAGGCAAATCGCAGGGCAGGCGATCGATCGCCTAAAATGAGGCGACCGATCGCCGAGAGGCAGTAGCCAATCCAAGGGTTAGGCGATCGATCGCCATGTTTGGTGCGATCAATCGCCGCGAAGAAAAATTTGAGGCGATCGATCGCCTCAGCCAAGCGATCGATCGCCACTGTGTAAAACATGGAAAATGATGATTTTTGTTGAATTTTTGGTATTTGGCTATTGTTTAGCTTCTAATATCGATTTGTATGGTTGTGTGGAACCATCCCAGGTGCCAACAACATCGAGAAGATAGAGTTCTTCAATTTCTCCACTTTTGGAATTAAGGTACGTAAGAAGCGTACGGGCATCGGACGGTAACACCCTCCTAACTATGACTATGTATTGATTGCATAAGTTTATGATGATGATGCTTACGATGATGATTATGATAAGTAAGTTTATGATGATGATGTTTACGATGATGATTATGATAAGTAAGTTTATGATGATGATGTTATGATGATGATGTTTATGATAAGTAAGTTTATGATGATGATGTTATGATGATGATGTTTATGATAAGTAAGTTTATGATGATGATGTTATGATGATGTTGTTTATGATAAGTAAGTTTATGATGATGTGATGCGATGTTTATTATGTGGTAAGATGCCACAGGGCAAGATGCCCATATGGTAAGAAACCATACGATTTTATTATGGGTAAGATGCCACAGGGCAAGATGCCCATATGGTAAGAAGCCATACGATTTTATTATGTGGTAAGATGCCACAGGGTAAGATGCCCATATGGTAAGAGGCCATACGATTTCATTATGTGGTAAAATGCCACAGGGTAAGATGCCCACGTGGTAAGAGGCCATACTCCTATATTATGATCATACTATGAATGCATAAGAATTTACGATGCCACGATGATGTGTATACTGCATAAAGATGATAAGATGTTTAAGATGATGTTATGATAAGTAAGTTCACGATGAAGATGATTTGATAATGAATCAATATGATAAGATGTTTACGATGATGTATGATGAATAAAGATGACAAGATGCTTACGATGATGTTATGATAAATGAAGATGATATGACGTTATTATAACGATTATGGTGAGACGATGATGCCTATAAGATGATAATGCTTATATGATAATGATGTTTATAAGATAATGATGTCTATAAGATGCTATGATGTTTATGATGAATATGAAACTATGTTATTAAGAATGGTTGAATGTCCCGTGGTTATTATGGGCAAGCGAGGAAGGTCTTGCCGCTCACATAACTGAGCGATGGGGTACATCCGCTATCAAGGTGTAGCGAGGGGTATCATCCGCTGAGCGATGGGGTACATCCGATATCAAGGCATAGCGATGGGTATCATCCGCTGAATAAAGGGATACATCCGCTATCAAGGCGTAGCGATGGGTATCATAAGATGTGTTATGTCGAGCGAGGGGGGGGGGGGGGGGGGGGCAAATGTGCCGCTGTCATGATAGAACCGGGACAGTTCCACTTCTAAATAACATAGTTTGATGTGATCATATATGTGAAGTATGATTTTAATCATTATGCCGAGAACTAACGATTATATGCATGACTATGAAACAGGGACAACCAAAGAGGGTTAATACGATTAACCAGGAAGTATACGCTACCCATTTACTTCATGCATTTAATTATATGCCATTACCCTATGATGTTGAGTAATGGTGTATATGCTCACGGTGGGTTGTTCCTGTAGGTACACATTTGAATTTGGAGGGCTATGGGCAGGGTTGAAGAAGTGAGCTTCGAGATGCCTTATGAATTAGGATTCAGGATTTGGTATAGTCTCTACTCCAGGAGTAGTATAATTCTATAGCGCCATCCATTTTAGAATGTAATTAATTTGTTTGAAGTTTTATTTTGGCCTGTAATCCTAATAACTCACGTAATAACCGGAGCCCTAAGCTGTATGTAATGCATGTTTAGCCCTAATTATGTCTTGCTTATGATGTTAAGGTAGGAAGGCCCTACATTAGTGGTATCAGAGCAGTGGTTAGATAACCCGGGAACGAGTGAAGGGTAGCCTTAGCAATAAGTTGGCTAGGTGCTTACTTTTAAACATGTTTTATGCATATGTTGCATATGAAGTATATGATGTTGTACTAACATGTTTTGTTTCTCTAACGATGTATTATATGAACTGCTTTTGGGTATCGTTGTTAACCCTTGTGTTGCATCATAGCAGCAAATGCAGAAGTAAGTGATGCGATGTCATATGCACTTCTCTGTCGCCCACGCCTCTTCTAGTCTCGACCCCCGTTGGAAGAAGTTTAATAACTGAACAGATGGTTTATGACAGCCTCATTTATTTTGAGGGTACCGAGCTGAGGACAGACTTGGTTGATCTGGGAATGTCAGACTTCGAATGCATTGTGGGCATCGATGTGCTGAACAAGTATCAGGCAGTTGTGGACTGCAGGCAAGGACTATCCGAGTCAAGTCTGTTATGGGAGTCCAATGGATATTCTATGGGGATGGTTCCCGTTCAAAGATTCCGTTGATATCTACTGTCAAGATGGCACAGTTATTGGAACGAGACCATAAAGGATATCTTATTTATACTATTGATATTACTCAAAGGAGGGAAGAGTTAAAGGTTGAAGATGTGCCCGTAGTGGCGGTGTTCCTGATGTATTTCCGGAAGAGATTCCCAAATTCCCACCGACGAGCGAGGTCGAGTTTGGGATTAAGTTACTACCAGGGACGTCTACCATTTCTCGTGCCCCGTATAGGATGTCACCAGCGGAACTAAGGGAGTTAAAGGTTTAGTTGCAAGAGCTCCTTGATAAGGGCTATATACGCCCTAGCGTATTGCCCTGGGGTGCGCCAGTTATGTTTGATAAGAGGAAAGATGGTTCGATGCGGCTGCGCGTCGATTACAGACAACTGAACAAAGCCATAGTGAAGAATAAGTATCCGTTTTTGAGGATCAATGATTTGTTTGATCAGCTGCAGAGTACGAGGCTCTACAGTAAGATCGATCTGAGGTCGGAGTATCCTCAGATTCGAGTTCGTGAGGATGATGTACAGAAGACAGCTTCCAGGATTAGATATGGGCACTACGGATTCTTAGTCATGCCTTTTAGGGTGACGAATGCCCCAGCTGTTTTATGAGCCTGATGAACAGGGTGCTCCAACCATATTTGGATCAGTTCGTCATAGTTTTCATTGACGATATGATCATTTACTCTCGAACTGAAGAGGAACACATGAAGCACTTGAGAACAGTACTCCAGATCCTTAGGGATTGACAGGCCCCTGACACAGCTGACTCAGAAAGGAGTGCCGTTCTATTGGTCCGAAGCTTGTGAGGAAAGCTTCCAAGAATTGAAGCGTCGTTTGACTACGACACCTATATTGGTAATTCCTTCTGAGGATAAGAAGTTTGCTATGTACACGACTGCATCACTGCAGGGTTTGGACTGTGTGTTGATGCAAGATAAGCATGTGGTGGCTTATGCATCGAGGCGGTTGAACCACATGAGGCTAGGTACCCAATCCATGATTTGGAGCTGGCAGCCATTATATTTGCCTTGAAGATTTGGAGGCATTACTTGCATGGTACGTCGTTTGCCATCTACACGAACTATAAGAGCCTGAATCACACAGGCTGAGCTGAATAGGCGACAAAGAAGATGGATGTCATGAATTTATCAGCTATGATGACCTCTTGTTGCCATTTGGGCTATGATTTTGATGTGGACACGTCGTCGGTGCGAGTGTCGACCTTGTTGGCTGAGCCAGACTTATTTGAGGCTATTAGGAAAGCCCAGAGGTCAGATGATGAGGTTCAGAGGTGGTTGTTTCTAGTACTTCGAGGACAGCCACCAAAGTTCAGAATGACAGAAATGATTCCTTGAGGCTGGGCAACCGATGGGTAGTCCCAGATACGCCGGAGTTGTTTAAAGGAACATCGGAACGGGTTCATAGTAGTCGGTTCAATATCCACCCAGGAGGAAGGAAAATGTATAAGGACCTAAGTGATCAGTTCTGGTGGAGACGCATGAAGCACGATGTGATCGCTTTCGTTAAAAGATGTTTGATCTGCCAACAGGTAAAGACAGAGGCCTGGTAGCGAGCTGAAGAGCTTGAAGGTACCTAAGTGGAAGTGGAGGCATATCATTATGGACTTTGTGACCCACTTACCAAGGACGGCCTCTGGATTTGATGCGATCTGGGTGATCGTGGATAGGCTAAGAAGGATGTGGTGAGGTTGCATGGGGTTCAGTATCGATTGTGTCTGACAGAGACCCAAGGTTTACTCCACATTTCTGGGAGGGTCTTCAGACAGCTTTGGGCACGAAGTGATACTGAGTACGGCTTATCACCCTCAGTCAGACGGCCAGACAGAGCGTACCCTTTAGACGCTCGAGGGCATGTCGAGGGCATGTGTTTAGGAGTTTGATACTCCGTGGCAAGATTCAGGGGCAATGATGGAGTTCTCCTATATTAGCAGCTATCAGGCGAGCATTCAGATAACTCCTTTTTGAAGCTCTTTCCGGGCGACGATGTGGGTCACCGCTGTATTGGGAGGACTTGACTAGTAACGATCGGAAGACCGGATATGATTAAGGATATGTAAGACAAGATAAAGTTGTTACGCCAAAAGATGAAAGCGGCTGGTAGCGTTTATCGTGTACGCCCAAATTAACCCCACTCAATCCTCAAGATTGATAACAATAATGTAGTAGCGTGAGTAGGGATCGATCCCACGAGGAGGTGTGAATCTTTGTGTTAATGAAAATCAAAACAAAAGAATAACAAAAGATGAGGTTGTGAGTGATTGAATTATACTACTTAAATTAAAATTAAAGATTAAACTAATGAAAGCGATTCTTGGTATCGGTCGACTCTTCCTTAGAATTATCATCTATTTCATCGATTCACAAAAGACTCAATTTTTCATATGAATATTCATCGTTGGACGTTTAATCCAATAATCAAAGTCCTATCTCACCTTACGTGTAGTTAAGTAGCCCAAGCGTTCTAGTTTAACCCTTATCAAACAATCAATCAAAATACAAGCGATTAAGATTTAAATCGATGATAGCATATGAACTAGTGAGATCGATGAAGCTAAACAACATAATCCAAGCGTCTATGTTTAATCTAGTCAAGTGTTCTTCCTAAGAATTTAACAAACTCACAAGCGGAAATTCATCAATCTTAGTTGCTTCGTAAATTAGAGGGATCAAACGATTCCGTATTTGATATCTAATTTAGCGTTAGATTTCATGCAAGTTACTAGGTTGTCAATCCAATAAACAAACATCAATCATATCAACAAAATCAGAAAAACTCTTGATATTCAATAAAATTGATATATAAAGCGTATGAATCTCCCCAAGATAAATAATTCCAAGGATTTGTCTTCCTCAACCAAGAATTAAAAACTAGCTAGACATAATCTAATAAAAACAATAAATAAAAGCAAGGGAAAGAATACTAATCCGATCTCCGCTCGTCGAAGTGTCAATCCCGCCTTCGCTTCGATCTTCGTAGCCGTTCTTCAACAAAATTGAAAAGAAAATATAAAACTATCCTAAACTACTCTACCCTAACTATCTAGATGGTTAAAAGGTCTGAATTTCGAGTATATATGTATTGGGAGGCTGATGGAGTAGGTTAGAATCCATGTGGGAAGGAAAGAAATCAAGTTTTTTAATTTTCCAAAAGTCTTCAGGCGTAATTACGCGTATAATGGCGTAGCTACGCCTAGACATGCCGTAGCGTTGGCGTAATTACGCCTGTGAATGGCGTAATTACGCCTGTCCATCATTTTTCTGGCGAGTTTTGTATTTTGGCCATAACTTTCACATACGAACTCCGAATTCGACGAGTCAGCTGTCCACGCGAAGATAACTCAAAGTTCTACAACTTTTATATGGACCACATTCCCAAAACTTGGCTGGAATACATAGAAATTTGAGGAGAAAGGAGCAACATGTGTCTTTGATTCCGGTTTTTTTCCTCTTTTCTTCAACTTTATTGCTTCTTTCATCATTTTAGCTTGATTTCTTCACCTTTCCCTACATTTACACAAATATACGATTAGGTAGCATATGTATCAATTTATCCATCAAAATATACCAAATCGTAGACAATTAAGCGTAATAGATGTGTCTATTTCTAGTCACATCAAACACCCTCATACTTACTCTTTACTCGACCTCGAGTAAATCAGACAAAACTAAAATCTTTTTGCTTGGCTCATAGCATCAAAACAAACTAACTTGTCCTCACTTTTATGCCTCAACAATTATAAACATGCATAGTAATGAAAGGCGGTGAAAAATTAACAGTGGAACAATTTCAATCCCTATACATTTCATACTCAACAAAATAGTGAACGTGTGTGTGTGGTCATAAACAAGTGTTGTGTACAAATTATAGTTCCAAAATATGTAAATCCACAATAGTTCAAGTCATACACTAACACAAGTATAAGCTCACTTGCACACTCTTCTCCACTATCTTAGCTACTTTGCAAACATAAATCAAGTAGGTCTTTATTAGCTTGTAGCTTGGCCTAGGTATTGGCTTATGAAAGAAAGGGTAAGGATATTCAAACAAGAGAGTATGATGAAATGCACACTAAAAGCTTCTCTTCTTGTATGAATTTTTCAAACCTTGTTCATTTTTTTCAAGGTTTATTTCAACATTTTTCTTCTTTAGTGCCTTGGCTCCCCTTGGAGTCATATTTTTATCTATTTTCTCAAGGCATTCCTTTTTCTTTCATGCATTCCATTCTTTTGACAATTAAGCTCACAAATATACTTCAATGATTCCCAAGTCAATTTGAATGAAATACATCATACTCCCTTAAAAGGTATGGATTAAAATCACATTTAGGCTCATTAGGGAAGGATGATAAGCTAGTCAAGGAATGTTGAATGGGGGTCTTGAGTATGCTTAGCATACTCCCATTCTTTTACATTAAGGCTCAAAAAGGGTACTAGAGATTAATTTTGTTTACATGGTAGGCTTGAAAGGCTCAAACGCATCAAAGATTGCCTATATCACTTTCATGTTTGCAAGTAGTCTAGACATATGCCTCAAAGAGCATGTAGTTAAGTTCTAGCATGTATTAGAGACTTCTTAAGACTATTACAAAATTTACACAATCTTCACTAAGTGATGCACACCTCACAAGTCATGACAATAATGTGCTCAAAATATTCAACTACTAAGTTAAAGTAAAATCTGCATTAGAGTTCAAAGTGTTCCAAGGTTAACAATTCACCTATGTTCAAAAGCATGCATGATATCAATTAGGTTTCATCATGGGCTAGTGATTCTAAGCATGCGTTCATTACTAACTATGAGCTCAAAATTTTAAATTTTTCGATTTTTTTGTATTTTTGTAATAGGAAAGCAAAACTAACTACTAATCCCTCCCCCATACTTAAATCTTACATTGTCCCCAATGTAAGGCAAAAAGACAAGAGAAGAGAAAAGTTCAACTAAAAAGCAATAAAAATAAAAGGGTAAAAGGGAAACTAACTCCCCTTGGGTTGCCTCCCAAGCAGCGCCTCTGTTTAACGTCGGTGGCCCGACGCCAGTCCTCTATCAAGGTGGTTGATGCAGTGTTGCTCTATCCTTCCTTAACCACCTCAATATCTTTTTCACTCCTCGATAGTTCGGTTTGTTGGTCTTTGAGTGGTTATGCCCAGTCCTTACTCTTTCGGCACGTGATTGACATGGTCGATCCGGAGGATGCTTCTTTCCAACGGTACGATCCTGCAAGTGAGACATAAGAGGATCAGCAGTATCATGAGTAGATAAAGCAGCAATAGTATGAACAGTATGCACAGGAGGGGGATCCATACCTCTCTTCTCGTCAAGGCCATCAGTAGCCTTTCCCATTTCCCACAACTCATCATTATCAAAATCAGAATCATAATCATCATGTACATCAATAGCGTAACTAGAATGCTCAAGAGGTTTAATGGGTTCATACATGTTGAATTTTTCAATTTCACCATTAGACTCCATGGTTATCAACCCGCTATTCATATTGATTACTGAATTTGATGATTTCAAGAATGGTCTTCCTAAAATAATTAGACTAGAAGGATCACCATTTCTCATGTCTAAGACATAGAAATCGGCTGTGAAGACCAAATTCTTTACATGCACAACTACGTCCTCTATTATCCCCTTAGGTATGACCATGGATTTATCAGCTAAGTGAATAGCTGCTCTATCTCTTTTTAAAGGTCCCATCTTCAGGTGAGAGTACATTGAGTAAGGCAAGACATTTATGGACGACCCTAAATCGAGCATAGCCTTCTCAATTTTAATACCTCTAATCTCACATGGGATAAAGAACATACCTGGGTCCTTGCATTTAATGGGGATGCTTCTTTGGTTATCCGCCGAAACATTGTCATTGAGCTCGACCTTGGGCTGCCCTTTGTGTTCCTTGTTTCGATCCTCATTCACGGTTTCATGCAATGGGGCTTTCTCTTTGTAGCGTGGACTCATCTCGTAGAGGCCTTTGAGTCCGGCACCTTTCCTATTGTCCTTCAATGCTTGGGGGAAAGGGGGGTGGTTCTTTATATTCAGAAAGTTTGTGGTACTTACCTCGTGGTTCCTCCCCTTGCATTGGCTCTTCAACATCTGTCTCTGTCTCCGTCATCTCTTCTTTTTGGGGTGGCGTCAGTACCACCTTCTCTTCGGTTGCATCTTCATTCACATTCATTGTGATAGCACTCACATTTTCCCGGGGGTTCATCTCTGGTTGTGATGGCAGTCCATTTGAAATCCTTGCTTCGATCTTGCTGATTGAAGTTGCCAATTGTCCCATCTGCGTCGTCAAGCTCTGGATGCTTGCCCTCGTCTCCTGTTGAAATTGTAAGTTATTTTCAGCAATAATTTGGATGCTATGTTCTAACCTGTCAGAGGGAGGGTGCACTGGCGGTGGTGGAGGTCGCTGATATGGCGGTCTATAGGGTGGAGGTTGGTTCATCTGTTGGTTACCATAGCATTGGTTTGAATGTTCTCTCCACCCTTGATTGTAGTTGTTTGGTGGATGGTCATAACTCCTTTGTGGTGGCCCTGGGAATCCTCCCGCAGCATTCACGTTCTCCGTGGTTGTCTCTTGTAGTGAGGGGCATGCGTCTGTGGAATGGTTCGCAGCCAGACAGATTCCACACGGCTTTGTCTTTCCTACATTTCCACCTGCCATACCGCGCACAAGAAAAGTGAGGTCTATCAGTTGTTGTTCTAAGTTTGATACGTTTACCTCTTTTCTTTGCGGTTGCCCATGGCGCACAGATCCGAATTGTTGGGAGTTGGCCGCCATGTTAGCTATCAACCTTCTAGCTTCCTCCGCTGTTTTGTCTATAAATGCTCCTCCGCTTGCCGCATCCACTAAGTTCCTGTCAGAAGAAAGTAAACCTTCATAAAAGTATTGGATGAGAAGGTGTTCACTTATCTGGTGTTGTGGACAACTTGCGCACAACTTCTTGAATCTCTCCCAGTACTCGTGTAGTGATTCCTCGTAGAGCTGCTTCACACCATATATCTCTTTCCTCAAGTTCGTTGCCCGTGAAGCTGGGAAGTACTTTTCTAGGAATACTCTTTGTAAGTCATTCCACGTGGTGATCGATCCGGATGGTAAGTAGAAGAGCCAGTCTTTTGCAGCGTCCTTTAGAGAAAACGGGAACGCTCTTAGCTTTATTTGATCCTCAGTGATTCCGGTCGGCTTCATGGTAGTGCACACCACGTGGAATTCCATCAGATGCTTATGTGGGTTTTCACCTGCAAGACCATGAAAAGATGGCAATAAGTGAATTAAACCAGATTTGAGTTCAAAATTTACGTTATTGGCCAGAGCAGGGAAACTGATGTGAGCCAATAGTACAGTATCTATTGGCTCTCCCCCCTTGGATGTACGGGAGCGAGGGCCAAAGCTCAGCTTCGGTCCACCACCGGAGGGGATCCCAGAGCGGTTGGTGATCCAAGTTAGGATTTGCGAGCTGCCTCAAGCTTTGATTTGCAGCCATGTTGTTCATTTCTTCCTCTTCAAGCAGCCTTGCTTCTCTCCTTCTCTGATGTAGCGTCCTCTCAATCTCAGGATCGTAGTGAAAGTTATCTTCGTGATTGCACGATCCACCTGTACTCATTAACAAACCAAAGTAGTAATGCGGGATAAAAAAAATAAAAAAAAATCGACACAAATAAATGTTGCCCTCCCCGGCAACGGCGCCAAAATTTGGTAGCGTTTATCGTGTACGCCCAAATTAACCCCACTCAATCCTCAAGATTGATAACAATAATGTAGTAGCGTGAGTAGGGATCGATCCCACGAGGAGGTGTGAATCTTTGTGTTAATGAAAATCAAAACAAAAGAATAACAAAAGATGAGGTTGTGAGTGATTGAATTATACTACTTAAATTAAAATTAAAGATTAAACTAATGAAAGCGATTCTTGGTATCGGTCGACTCTTCCTTAGAATTATCATCTATTTCATCGATTCACAAAAGACTCAATTTTTCATATGAATATTCATCGTTGGACGTTTAATCCAATAATCAAAGTCCTATCTCACCTTACGTGTAGTTAAGTAGCCCAAGCGTTCTAGTTTAACCCTTATCAAACAATCAATCAAAATACAAGCGATTAAGATTTAAATCGATGATAGCATATGAACTAGTGAGATCGATGAAGCTAAACAACATAATCCAAGCGTCTATGTTTAATCTAGTCAAGTGTTCTTCCTAAGAATTTAACAAACTCACAAGCGGAAATTCATCAATCTTAGTTGCTTCGTAAATTAGAGGGATCAAACGATTCCGTATTTGATATCTAATTTAGCGTTAGATTTCATGCAAGTTACTAGGTTGTCAATCCAATAAACAAACATCAATCATATCAACAAAATCAGAAAAACTCTTGATATTCAATAAAATTGATATATAAAGCGTATGAATCTCCCCAAGATAAATAATTCCAAGGATTTGTCTTCCTCAACCAAGAATTAAAAACTAGCTAGACATAATCTAATAAAAACAATAAATAAAAGCAAGGGAAAGAATACTAATCCGATCTCCGCTCGTCGAAGTGTCAATCCCGCCTTCGCTTCGATCTTCGTAGCCGTTCTTCAACAAAATTGAAAAGAAAATATAAAACTATCCTAAACTACTCTACCCTAACTATCTAGATGGTTAAAAGGTCTGAATTTCGAGTATATATGTATTGGGAGGCTGATGGAGTAGGTTAGAATCCATGTGGGAAGGAAAGAAATCAAGTTTTTTAATTTTCCAAAAGTCTTCAGGCGTAATTACGCGTATAATGGCGTAGCTACGCCTAGACATGCCGTAGCGTTGGCGTAATTACGCCTGTGAATGGCGTAATTACGCCTGTCCATCATTTTTCTGGCGAGTTTTGTATTTTGGCCATAACTTTCACATACGAACTCCGAATTCGACGAGTCAGCTGTCCACGCGAAGATAACTCAAAGTTCTACAACTTTTATATGGACCACATTCCCAAAACTTGGCTGGAATACATAGAAATTTGAGGAGAAAGGAGCAACATGTGTCTTTGATTCCGGTTTTTTTCCTCTTTTCTTCAACTTTATTGCTTCTTTCATCATTTTAGCTTGATTTCTTCACCTTTCCCTACATTTACACAAATATACGATTAGGTAGCATATTTATCAATTTATCCATCAAAATATACCAAATCGTAGACAATTAAGCGTAATAGATTTTTGAGTGATTTTAACTGTAATTTCTTCCCATTTTCCGTACTTTTTCCTGGATGATATTATGCTTTTTGGTGTTTATTCGTTTGTTTCAGGAAATTAGACCGGAAGTGGAAGAAATGAGCTTACATGAAGATAATGGGCGAAATCGAGGCGTAAAAGAAGAGAAAATGAAAGAAGATGATTTTCCCAAATCTCGATCGATCGAGATTTATTCTCGATCGATCGAGACAGCCAGAAGCGAGAATCAGATTTTTTTGAAGGCTCGATCGATCGGTGGAAATTCTCGATCGATCGAGCGAGGCAGTGAGTGCAAAAGGCTGACGTGAACAGTGCACCGATCGATCGGTGAAAATCTCGATCGATCGAGACGCGAAATCTGAAGATTTTATTTTCCTTATTTATCGAGATTTTGGGGCTTTTAAGCGGAGGCTGGATCCATTTGAGAAGGAGAGACGATATTAGACACATTTATCAGACGAATTCTAGGTCAAGGAGCCGCCGCCCAACGCCGCCAAGGAGATCCAATCTCCGTTCTTCGTCCAAAGTCGAGCCAATCTCTTCCGGAGTGCAAGGAAGGAACAAGAGAAGAAATTACGGTGCAACGCACGGATTCATCCATCGTTTATCGTATTTCTGAACCTTAATTTATTTGATTTTCATTTTCATTTGAAGTTTTTGAGGTCGAGAGACAATTAAACTCATCTGTATTTGATTTGAATTGAATTTGGTTTATATTATTGAAGTTTTCGTTCGTTGTGTTTGATATATTGATTCATTGGTATTTGAGCGCATTGATATTTATTGTTCATAGATTGATTGCATGTGTAGATCAAAGTCTAGCTAGCTTTGATTGAATTTGAGAGTTACAACCGAGATCGAGAGATAACGTTGTAACACGCTCCATTAATTTATGATGTATGTCACGATTGAGATCGAGAGATGATATCGCATACGTGAGAACTTGAAATCGAAAGATTTAGAGTTATAAGGTTTTGATAATTTAAGCAACTTTGAATTAGTAAATAGGTGCACGAGAGTGACTTATTCTAATTTATTGTTAGTTTCGTTACAGCTCGAGAGAGTGTATCGAATAATAGTGAAAACCTTTCACCTTTAAAATCAATTGAGTGATAATTTGAGAATTCCATTGAATCAGTAGAGATAATATAATTGAACGACGAGCTTGGTAATTTTCTCGAGTGACTTACCTTCGCATTTCCGGAACCATTCTATTCTTTGTTTCTAGTTTAATCTTTATTCTTTAGTTTAATCTAGCTTTAGTTAATCAAACTTCTTTTATCGTAGGCTAAATATAATTTTATTAATCTTATTTGGTACTTATACGTTAGTCCCTGTGGATTCGACAACCTGTACTTAATTTTCACTATACTAAAACTTGACAACCGTGCACTTGCGGTAGAATCGCTTCAACCCATTCTTTGAAATATCTTTTGTTTAAAATAAAAGCGGTCAAGTTTTTGGCGCCGTTGCCGGGGACTAATCTGTATAATATCATACGAGATTAGTTAATTATAATTTAGCCAATTTTATTATTGCGTTTTTGTTTTCTTTTTCTTTTTGTTATTTTCGAAAAAAAAAATAATAATTATTTAAGTATGTTATTTGTTTTTCTTGCGAGGTACTTGTGATGCTTCATCAACAAGTCTTCACAAGATTTGCCCAACAATTTTCAGAGCCGTTTTATTCGGCGTGGGAGAGATTCAATGAACTGGCAGACACATTCAGGTATCACAACTTTTCGAACTATACTCTTCTGCAACATTTCTTCAAAGGTTTGGATGCACAGACACGAGGATGGGTATTCAGAGGAGCACTGGTGACTGGGAGTCCCCTGGCTGATAGAGTTGAGGACAGTGTATTACACCTGTTCAATGATATGGCGGACTTCGATTACCACTGGCATTTTGATCCTTCCTTGCAAGGTTGGAGTCACCAATACCCACCAGAGCCTCACTACCCTGAAGATACGCACCAAACATCACGGAGAGAAGAAAGATAGTTTTGTAGAAGGAATGGCTCAATCAGAGAATATGTTATTTAGACTCATGGCATCAACTGAGCAACGTTTAGAGAACCAGACCAATTATATACGTCATCTAGAGCAGCAATTTGCAATTCTAGTGGAAACCATCTCAATGAGCTGCCAAGAGGAGGAGACGAGATCTACAAATCAGGCCTGGTTACATGGTGATGATCACTCAACCAATCAAGTTTGGGGGAGTGATCCGACTCATGGGGAAGAATCAAGGGAAGTTGAGCCTATGGAAGTGAGTGCGCCTACAGTGGAAAAGGCATCTGAGGAGATCCTATGGGACAACGAGCCAAGAGTGAAGTTGGATGATGAGATTTTCGAGAACCTTGATATGCACCCATCGATGGAGACATGTTATATGCCATATGTGGATACGTATTTCCCATCGATGCCACCCTACGCCATCCATGAGATGAAGCTAATTCAAGAATCATTCTCCCATGCTCACTATGTCATGAAGAAAGTTGTTGGAGCAACGAGCTTACACCGTTATACTCTTGCCAAGCTTGAGGGCATACTATATGAAAACCCATTAGTAGTATCATACGATACTTACTATGGGCGGCAACCGCTCTTTGATGGTTGCTTCTGATGGTCAAACCGACGACTAGAAATCAGCACTTCTTGCGAGGCAACCCAAGCGTATCCTTTTGCGTTTAGCTTTATTTTATTTTCAATTTTGCATTTAGTTTGTTTTTCTCTCTTGTCGATTTTTTTCTAGCATCCTTCTTTTGCGAGGTACTCAAGTGGAGCGATGAACCCCTACAGCAGTGGAGCTTTCAAAAGCCAAACATCCTCAATCCTCATGCAAGCGTCTTGATCAGGGGAGTTTACTTTTTCCCTTTTGATTCTTTTAAACATTGAGGACAATGTTTCAGTTAAGTTTGGGGGAGTGGTTTGCGTGTTTAACTTGTTTTATCCACATGTTGTATGTTTAATTGTCACTTGAATCGTCCTTGAGCACTATCAAAAAAAAAAAAAAAAAAAAATTTATTGATTGAGTTATTCTTGAGAATTGTTGAGTTGGACTTGCAACGGTAATACATGATGAAATTAATCCTCATCTAGATAGGAGTCATGGAAATGCTTAACTTGTTTGTATATATCCTTTGTTAACTACATGTCAAAACTGAGGAATACTTTGAGCACTTATTGAGTCATGATTGAGTGAAGTATGTATTGATTAAATTGAAAACTTGTGTTAACTATGATGAGTATTGAGTATCTTAGATAACTCTACAGTTTAGTTGAAAGCACTTTGAGGCGAAATTTATAATTAGGAACTAGACTTGGAGATGATTTAGGCGATCTTTGGACCGTTTGAGCCTTTCAAGCCTACCTGTTATATATTATTCCTTAGTGTCCCCTTTTGAGCCTTATTGAAAAAAAGAATGGTATATGCATTGCATATGATTAGACCCCCATTCGACATTTTTGGCAACTCATTATACCCACCTTGGTTTGAGCCTAAAAGAAAATTTTTACCTACCCCTAGGAGAGTATAATGAATCTCATTCATTGCACAGAATTGTTATATGCAAATGAGTTCAAAAGGAACAAAAGAATGAGCAAAGAAAAAGAAAAGATGTAGAGAAAAGCCTTGAAAAGAAAAATTCAAAATAAGACCCAAAGTGGCCAAGGCTAGAAAAAAGTTGAAGAGAAGCTCAAAAATAGTTGAACTGTAAATGATTATACTCTCTTCTTTGAATTCATCCTACCTTTTCTTTGAAGCCGACACCAAAAGGCCTAACGTTATAAGCTTTCAAGACCTTTTGATCCAAGTCTAGGGAACAATTACATTAGTGGAGAAGTGCTGGATAGTAAACTTGTAGAGTGATTCAAAGTAATCTTGACTAGGAGTTAATATGGCACATGTTGATGTTAAAGATATATATGTAACTCATGTTTGACAATAGCACACACGCACGTTCCGATGTTGCGATGTATTGTTTAACTTAGGAGAAATTGCTTCTTGTTAAAATGTTGATTGACTTCTATTGATGTGTAAGTAGGATTTCTGAGTTGTTACGTATGTTGTGAAGATGACTCATGCTTAGTATCGAGTTTAACTTTTCTTTTTGAGTTTATTGCTTGCTCGAGGACGATCAAGTGTAAGTTTGGGGGAGTTGATAGGCTTAGATTTTTGAGTGATTTTAACTGTAATTTCTTCCCATTTTCCGTACTTTTTCCTGGATGATATTATGCTTTTTGGTGTTTATTCGTTTGTTTCAGGAAATTAGACCGGAAGTGGAAGAAATGAGCTTACATGAAGATAATGGGCGAAATCGAGGCGTAAAAGAAGAGAAAATGAAAGAAGATGATTTTCCCAAATCTCGATCGATCGAGATTTATTCTCGATCGATCGAGACAGCCAGAAGCGAGAATCAGATTTTTTTGAAGGCTCGATCGATCGGTGGAAATTCTCGATCGATCGAGCGAGGCAGTGAGTGCAAAAGGCTGACGTGAACAGTGCACCGATCGATCGGTGAAAATCTCGATCGATCGAGACGCGAAATCTGAAGATTTTATTTTCCTTATTTATCGAGATTTTGGGGCTTTTAAGCGGAGGCTGGATCCATTTGAGAAGGAGAGACGATATTAGACACATTTATCAGACGAATTCTAGGTCAAGGAGCCGCCGCCCAACGCCGCCAAGGAGATCCAATCTCCGTTCTTCGTCCAAAGTCGAGCCAATCTCTTCCGGAGTGCAAGGAAGGAACAAGAGAAGAAATTACGGTGCAACGCACGGATTCATCCATCGTTTATCGTATTTCTGAACCTTAATTTATTTGATTTTCATTTTCATTTGAAGTTTTTGAGGTCGAGAGACAATTAAACTCATCTGTATTTGATTTGAATTGAATTTGGTTTATATTATTGAAGTTTTCGTTCGTTGTGTTTGATATATTGATTCATTGGTATTTGAGCGCATTGATATTTATTGTTCATAGATTGATTGCATGTGTAGATCAAAGTCTAGCTAGCTTTGATTGAATTTGAGAGTTACAACCGAGATCGAGAGATAACGTTGTAACACGCTCCATTAATTTATGATGTATGTCACGATTGAGATCGAGAGATGATATCGCATACGTGAGAACTTGAAATCGAAAGATTTAGAGTTATAAGGTTTTGATAATTTAAGCAACTTTGAATTAGTAAATAGGTGCACGAGAGTGACTTATTCTAATTTATTGTTAGTTTCGTTACAGCTCGAGAGAGTGTATCGAATAATAGTGAAAACCTTTCACCTTTAAAATAAATTGAGTGATAATTTGAGAATTCCATTGAATCAGTAGAGATAATATAATTAAACGACGAGCTTGGTAATTTTCTCGAGTGACTTACCTTCGCATTTCCGGAACCATTCTATTCTTTGTTTCTAGTTTAATCTTTATTCTTTAGTTTAATCTAGCTTTAGTTAATCAAACTTCTTTTATCGTAGGCTAAATATAATTTTATTAATCTTATTTGGTACTTATACGTTAGTCCCTGTGGATTCGACAACCTGTACTTAATTTTCACTATACTAAAACTTGACAACCGTGCACTTGCGGTAGAATCGCTTCAACCCATTCTTTGAAATATCTTTTGTTTAAAATAAAAGCGGTCAGCAATCGATAGCCTAAAATGAGGCGACCGATCGCCGAGAGGCAGTAGCCAATCCAAGGGTTAGGCGATCGATCGCCATGTTTGGCGCGATCGATCGCCGCGAAGAAAAATTTGAGGCGATCGATCGCCTCAGCCAAGCGATCGATCGCCACTGTGTAAAACATGGAAAATGATGATTTTTGTTGAATTTTTGGTATTTGGCTATTGTTTAGCTTCTAATATCGATTTGTATGGTTGTGTGGAACCATCCCAGGTGCCAACAACATCGAGAAGATAGAGTTCTTCAATTTCTCCACTTTTGGAATTAAGGTACGTAAGAAGCGTACGGGCATCGGACGGTAACACCCTCTTAACTATGACTATGTATTGATTGCATAATTTTATGATGATGATGCTTACGATGATGATTATGATAAGTAAGTTTATGATGATGATGTTTACGATGATGATTATGATAAGTAAGTTTATGATGATGATGTTTATGATAAGTAAGTTTATGATGATGATGTTTATGATAAGAAAGTTTATGATGATGATGTTATGATGATGATGTTTATGATAAGTAAGTTTATGATGATGTGATGCGATGTTTATTATGTGGTAAGATGCCACAGGGCAAGATGCCCATATGGTAAGAAACCATACGATTTTATTATGTGGTAAGATGCCACAGGGCAAGATGCCCATATGGTAAGAAGCCATACGATTTTATTATGTGGTAAGATGCCACAGGGTAAGATGCCCATATGGTAAGAGGCCATACGATTTCATTATGTGGTAAAATGCCACAGGGTAAGATGTCCACGTGGTAAGAGGCCATACTCCTATATTATGATCATACTATGAATGCATAAGAATTTACGATGCCACGATGATGTGTATACTGCATAAAGATGATAAGATGTTTAAGATGATGTTATGTAAGTAAGTTCACGATGAAGATGATTTGATAATGAATCAAGATGATAAGATGTTTACGATGATGTTATGATGAATAAAGATGATTTTATGATGAATAAAGATGACAAGATGCTTACGATGATGTTATGATAAATGAAGATGATATGACGTTATTATAACGATTATGGTGAGACGATGATGCCTATAAGATGATAATGCTTATATGATAATGATGTTTATAAGATAATGATGTCTATAAGATGCTATGATGTTTATGATGAATATGAAACTATGTTATTAAGAATGGTTGAATGTCCGGTGGTTATTATGGGCAAGCGAGGAAGGTCTTGCCGCTCACATAACTGAGCGATGGGTACATCCGCTATCAAGGTGTAGCGAGGGGTATCATCCGCTGAGCGATGGGGTACATCCGCTATCAAGGCGTAGCGATGGGTATCATCTGCTGAATAAAGGGATACATCCGCTATCAAGGCGTAGCGATGGGTATCATAAGATGTGTTATGTCGAGCGAGGGGGGGGGGGGGGGGGGGGGGGCAAATGTGCCTCTGTCATGATAGAACCGGGACAGTTCCACTTCTAAATAACATAGTTTGATGTGATCATATATGTGAAGTATGATTTTAATCATTATGCCGAGAACTAACGATTATATGCATGACTATGAAACAGGGACAACCAAAGAGGGTTAATACGATTAACCAGGAAGTATACGCTACCCATTTACTTCATGCATTTAATTATATGCCATTACCCTATGATGTTGAGTAATGATGTATATGCTCACGGTGGGTTGTTCCTGTAGGTACACATTTGGATTTGGAGGGCTATGGGCAGGGTTGAAGAAGTGAGCTTCGAGATGCCTTATGAATTAGGATTCAGGATTTGGTATAGTCTCTACTCCAGGAGTAGTATAATTCTATAGCGCCATCCATTTTAGAATGTAATTAATTTGTTTGAAGTTTTATTTTGGCCTGTAATCCTAATAACTCACGTAATAACCGGAGCCCTAAGCTGTATGTAATGCATGTTTAGCCCTAATTATGTCTTGCTTATGATGTTAAGGTAGGAAGGCCCTACAATAAACATCATCATCGTAAACATCATCATAAACATCATCATCATAAGCATCATCATTAAATGTAGGAGTATGGTTTACCGTCCGATGCTCGTACGTTCCTTACGTACCTTAATTCCAAAAGAAGGAGAAATTGCAGAACTTTATCTCCTTGAGGTTGTGGGTACCTGGGACGGTTCTACATAACCATACAAATTGATATTAGAAGCTAAACAATAGCCCAATACCAAAAAGTTAACAAAAATCATCATTTTCCTACTTTTGAACAGTGGCGATCGATCGCTCAAAACATGGCGATCGATCGCCTGATTTTTTTCTTAGCGGCGATCGATCGCTTAAAATGAGGCGATTGATCGCCTGATGTTCATTTCGCTACTGGACGTTGGCGATCGATCGCGCCATTTGTGGCGATCGATCGCCTATCCTCATTTTTGCGTACTGCCTCTCGGCGATCGATCGCTGCATTTGTAGCGATCGATCGCCACAACCAGTGGTCGCGATTTCACCATTTTTATGTGCATTTTCCAAGCTTATCTTCATACCTTTCAAAACCAAACTTCCCAACAATAACAATAACATCATAACCCACTAAAACCCACATAAAACACTTCAAAAATCATACCCCAAACATATATAACACATACCCCAAAACAACCCACATAATCACTTCAAAAATCACCACATTTCAAATCAAAACATCATCAAAACTTAAGGGAGAGTCCCATACCTCTTGAAGACTCCAAATCTTGATAAAAATCACACAAACTCAAGTTTTGTGGAGCTTCCTCCTTCCTCCTTTGAAAAATTTCGAAAATGTGGGATAGTTTAGGGTTGAGGATGATTTGGGGGGTTTAAAAAGAGTAAAGGTAAAGTGAAGTGAAGTATAGGAAAAGATGGGTAGTGGGGATTAAAAGGGGTTGTGCAAAGTTAATTTAAAACTTGTACCCCAAACATAACATGATGTATAAAACACTCCAACATGGTATTTTGAAAGCATTTTACAAAAACGCTCTAAACTTCATCTAAAATCACATCTTCCTCATATTTAATAATCAACACAATTAAATCATGTTAACATCTTAATACCCAACACATAAATCAGTTATCACATGATTCATCATATAAACATAATTAATGCCTTAATTGCAATTAATTAATTTCGGGGCATCACATTACTCCCCTACTTACAAGATTTTGTCCTCAAAATCACATGCACTTACCCAAAAAGAAACTAAACATAAATCATACCAGAAAATAGTTTCGGGTAATGCTGCATCATATGTCGTTCCGTCTCCCACGTAGCATCCTCAACACCCCGACGATCCCACTGAACTTTGACCATCGGTATAACTTTACTTCGTAATCTGCGATCCTCACGATCCAGAATTCTGACCGGTCGTTCAACGTAGGATACATCTGAATCCAACTGCACTTCAGTAGGCTGTAAAACATGAGACGGGTCTGGCTCATACTTTCTCAACATAGAAACATGGAAGACATCATGAATTCCAGATAAAGACGGCGGTAGAGCCAAACGGTAAGCCAATGTACCAATACGCTGCAAAACCTCATACGGTCCGACATATCTCGGAGATAACTTTCCCCGCATACCAAAACGGACCACACCCCTGAAAGGTGAGATTTTCAAGAAAACCTTGTCTCCTACTTGGAATTCTAGCGGCCATCGCCGCTTATTGGCGTATGCTGCTTGCCTATCTTGGGCCGCTTTCATCTTTAAGCGTATCATTTTAATCTTTTCCTCCATGTCCTTAATCATATCCGGTCCTCCGACCGCTTTACTCGTCATGTCCTCCCAATACAGCGGTGACCTACATCGTCGTCCGTAAAGAGCTTCAAAAGGGGCCATTTGAATGCTCGCCTGATAGCTGTTATTATAGGAGAACTCTGCTAGTGGTATAGACTCTTGCCATGGAGTATCAAACTCCAAAACACATGCCCTCAGCATATCTTCGAGCGTCTGAATAGTACGCTCCGTTTGGCCGTCTGTCTGTGAAAGGACCCTAAAGCTTAACAGTGAATTCAAGATATAAATGGGGCTAAATATGTATTAAAGACATCTTAGGGTTCTGGTTTGATGTGAGCTCAATTAGGTTACAGGCCAAAATAAAACTTCAACAATAATTATTCAGTTACATTCCCAATCATGAATGTTTAAGTGATAGCATTAGACTAATTCTGGAGTAGAGACTATCCAAAATTTCCTGTACTCTATCTTCATTTATGCTTTCAACAGCTCATAGTTCAACCGACCCTCAGCCCCCTTGGTTTCAAAAGCGTACCTACAGGAACAACTCACCATGAGCTTATACATATATTATCACTTAACACAATTCAACTTAATAAAGTAATTAAGCGTATGAAACGATTAATTGATATGCTCCTCGATTACCACATTAGCACATTTCATTGTCGTTCCTGTTTCACAAGCTTATGCACAAAATCATTAGTTCACGATATAATGATCGATAACGCGTTTCCAATTATAACCACAATATTTCACTTTAACCACTAGAATTGTGACTGTTCCAGTCCCAATACAACATCGGAATTTTAGGACCCCTCACTTCGACATATAGCGGCATCATATGATATCCCTCGCTTCGACAATGACAGCGGCATGTTACCTCGCTTAGACATGACAGCGGAAAATATCATATTACCATCGCTTCATATGACAGCGGCAAGTACCTCCCTCGCTCGGAGATAAAGGCTACCGGAACATTCATCAATTCCATCACATTAATCAAACATCATAGTTGATTCCATTATCACAGTAAATCACAGTCATTTCACATATACCATGACGTATAAGGATTCACTATCCACAATATACATAATCAAAGGTATGGCACGTTTTACCGTCCGATGCTCGTACGTCTCACTACGTACCTTGGTTCCAAAAGTGGAGATATCGTGGACTTTATCTCCTAGGCTGTGTGGCTACCTGGGATGGTTCACTAGAGCTCCAAGTTTCAAGTAAGAAAAGCACAAAAAACTCATTTTTCCAAGTTTACTCTTCCACTCTAGTTTCAAAAACGAAAATGGCAGCTTCTGGATGAGTGGATGAGGTTTAGGGATCAAAAAGTTGATGGAGAGGGGGTGATGTGATGTAAAGCATTGCAAGTGGCTCTTATCAGCTTTGGAATAAAAATGTGTATCAAAATATTAACATGATATGTAGATTACTTCAACATGATATTTTAAAAGTATTTCACCACAATGCACCACAATTGCCATTAAAATCATGCTTTACCAAAACTACAACCCAACACATCATCTAATTATCACCAATGTCACATAAACATAATTAACGCCCGAATTGCAATTAATTATCTCGGGGATATAACAATACTCCCCTACTTATAAGATTTCGCCCTCGAAATCGCATGCACTTACCCCAAAAGAAACTAAACATAAACACATACCAGAGAATAGTTCTGGGTAGTGCTGCACCATATGCCGTTCCGTCTCCCACGTGGCCTCTTCGACACCCCGACGATCCCACTGAACCTTGACCATCGGTATAACCTTGCTTCGAAGTCTGCGATCCTCTCGATCCAGAATTCTGACTGGCCGTTCAACATAGGATACATCTGAAGTCAACTGAACCTCTGAAGGCTGCAACACATGAGACGGGTCCGGCTCATACTTCCTCAACATAGAAAGATGGAAGACATCATGTATATCAGACAATGACGGCGGTTATTGTAGACGGTAAGCCAAAGTGCCTATGCGCTGCAATATCTCGTATGGCCCAACATACCTCGGAGACAACTCCCCTGCATACCGAAACGAACTACACCTCTGAAAGGTGAGATTTTCAGAAAGACCTTGTCTCCTACTTGGAATTCCAATGGTCGCCGTCGTTTATTAGCATAGGCCGCTTGCCTATCTTGAGCCGCTTTCATTTTCTGACGGATCACTTTGATTTTCTCTTCCATTTCACGAATCAATTCCGGTCCTCCGACCGTCTTACTAGTCAAATCTTTCCAGTATAACGGTGACCTACAACGTCGACCGTAAAGGGCCTCAAATGGAGCCATTTGAATGCTCGCCTGATAACTGTTGTTGTAAGAGAACTCTACAAGTGGCACTGAATCTTGCCACGGAGTATCGAACTCCAACACACATGCCCTCAATATGTCCTCAAGCGTTTGTATGGTACGCTCTGTCTGACCATCTGTCTGAGGGTGGTAAGCTGTACTCAGTCTCAACTCTGTACCCAAAGCTGATTGAAGACCATCCCAAAAGTGCGATGTGAACCGCGGGTCTCTATCAGACACAATCGAGACTGGGATGCCATGCAATCTTACTACGTCCCGAACATACAACTGAGTCATTTTTAAGTATGTGAAAGTCATACTATATGGGATAAAGTGAGCCACCTTCGTCAGTCGATCCACAATCACCCAGATTGCATCGAATCCCGAGGTAGTCCTTGGCAAGTGGGTCACGAAATCCATAGAGATGTGCTCCCACTTCCACTCTGGTATATCTAAACTCTTCAACTCGCCTCCGGGCCTCTGCCTTTCCGCTTTCACTTGTTGGCAAATTAGGCACTTCTTAACGAATGACATAACGTCTCTCTTCATCCGTCTCCACCAAAATTGATTACACAAGTCCTTGTACATCTTTCTCCCACCTGGATGGATGCTAAATCTGCTACAATGAGCACGATGCAAGATTCCTTGACGCATCTCTGGTGCCGTCGGCACTACCCAACGGTTACCAAGTCTCAAGGAACCATCTTCTGCTACTCTGAACTTTGATGACTGACCCAGACGTATACATGATAACCATCTCTGTACTTCAACGTCTGTCACCTGGGCTTTCCTGATAAGTTCAAAGATGTCTGGTTCTGCCAATAGGGTCGATACAAACACCGGCGATACATCTAAATCAAAGTCATATCTGTGATGCCCCGAAATTAATTAATTGCAATTAAGGCATTAATTATGTTTATATGATGAATTATGTGGATAATTGATGTATATGCTGGAATTAATTATCATGATGAAATGCATAGTCACATGATAGGCGTGACCTGGGGGTTACGTTTCAGGGTGCATGTTATGCATGATGGGAAATGAGGTGTTAACATGATTTAATTGTATTGGTTGTTAATTATGTGGTAATATGGATTTAGTGGATGTTGGGTGCATATTTGTAAAATGCTTTTAAAATACCATGTTGGTATATTTTATACATCATGTTAATTATTGGGTATAATTTAATTAACCCCTTTACCCCCACTCTCACCTCACTTTACCAATTACTCTCTTAAATCCCCAAAATCCCTTCCCAACCCAAAACCCTTCCCATTTTCGATTTTGGGCACAAAGTGGAAGAGGAATCTTTGCAAAAGCTTGATTTGTGGAATTTGTTGGGTGATTTGGAGTCCCCTAGAGGTATGGTTGCCTTCTTGTTGCTTTTGTAGTGTCTGGTTTGGGTTTATAATGGTTTTGAAGGGTTTTGAAATGGGTATGTGTTGTATGTTGTTGGGGTATGATTTTTGAAGTGTTTTAAGTGGGTTTTAGTGGGTTATGATGTTATTATTATTGTTGGGAAGTTTGGTGTTGAAAGGTATGAGAATAAGCTTGGAAAATGCACATAAAAATGGTGGAATCGCGGCCACTGGAAGTGGCGATCGATCACTACAAAAGCAGCGATCGATCGCCGAGAGGCAGTACGCGAATGGCGCGATCGATCGCCAACGTCCAGTAGCCAAATGAGCATCAGGCGATCGATCGCCTCATTTTAAGCGATCGATCGCCGCTAAGTGAAAAATCGGGCGATCGATCGCCTCATTTTGAGCGATCGATCGCCACTGTTCAAAAGTTGAAAAATGACGATATTTGTTGAATTTTTGGTATTGGGCTATTGTTTAGCTTCTAATATCAATTTGTATGGTTATGTAGAACCGTCCCAGGTACCCACGACTTCAAGGAGATAAAGTTCTACAATTTCTCCTTCTTTTGGAATTAAGGTACGTAAGAGACGTACGAGCATCGGACGGTAAACCATACCCTTACATATTACGATGATGTTTATGATGATGATGTTTATGATGATGTTTATGATGATAATTGTGATAAATAAATTAAGATGATGATGTTTGTGAAGATGATATGATAAGTAAGTTATATTGATGATGATTATAATGACGATGTTACGATGATGATTATGATAAGTAAGTTATGAGGAGGATGATTATGATGATGAAGTTTATGATGATGATTTTGATAAGAAAGATTATGATGACAATGTTATGATGATAATGTTCATGTTAAGTAAGTTCATGATGATGATGTTACGATGACGATGCTTATGAAAAGTAAGTTTATGATGATGGGATACGATGTTATTATGTGGTAAGACGCCACGTGGTAAGATACCCATATGGTAAGAGGCCATACTCCTATATTTTGATCATGCTATGATTGCATAAGAATTTACGATGCCATGATGATGTATATAATGAATAAAAATGATAAGATGTTTAAGATGATGTTATGATAAGTAAGTTCACGATGAAGATGACTTTATAATGAATTAAGATGACAAGATGCTTACGATGATGTCATGATAAAAGAAAATGATATGACGTTACTATAACGATTACGATGAGACGTGGATGTCTATAAGATGATAATGCTTATATGATAATAATGTTTACAAAATGATGATGTTTATGGGATGCTATGATGTTTATGATGAAACTATGTTCTTAAGAATGGTTGAATGTCCGGTGGTTATTATGGGCAAGCGAGGAAGGTCTTGCCGCTCACATAAATGAGCGATGGGGTACATCCGCTATCAAGGTGTAGCGATGGGTATCATCCGCTGATGAGCGATGGGGTACATCCGCTATCAAGGTGTAGCGATGGGTATCATCCGCTGAGCGATGGGGTACATCTGCTATCAAGGTGTAGCGATGGGTATCATCCGCTGAATAAAGAGATACATCCGCTAGCAAGGCGTAGCGATGGGTATCATATGATGTGTTATGTCGAGCGAGGGGGCCAATTATACCGCTGTCATAATGGAACCCGGACAGTCCCACTTCTAATTAACATAGTTTGTCGTGAGCATATATGTGAAGTATGATGTTTAATCATTTATGGCAAGAACTAATGATTTTATGCATGACTATGAAACAGGGACAACCAAAGAGGGTTAATACGATTAACCAGGAAGTATATATTATCAATTACTTTCATGCATTTATTTATATGCCATTTCCTTATGATGTTAAGTAACGATGTAAATGCTCACGATGGGTTGTTCCTGTAGGTACACCTTTGGACTAAAGGACTAAGGGCCGGGTTGTGGCAGTGAGCTTTGAGGAGCATGAAAGAAGTTAGGATACAGGAATTTTTTGGATAGTCTCTACTCTAGGAGTAGAATTAATTCTATCGCCATAATATTCTTTTGCGAATGTAATAAGTTAAGTTTGAAATTTCATTTTCGGCCTGTAACCTTATTAGCTCCAAGCTACAACCGAAACCCTAAGACGTTATAAATACATGTTTAGTCCCTAATAGGTGATTAATATGATGTTAAGGTAGGAAGACCCTACATTAGTGGTATCAGAGCAGTGGTTAGATAACTCGGGAATGAGTGAAGGGTAGCCTTATCAATAAGTTGGCTAGGTGCTTACTTTTAAAAATGCTTTGTGCATATGTTGCAAATGAAGTATATGATGTTGCACTAACATGTTTTATTTCTCTAACGATGTATTATATGAACTGCTTGTGGGTATTGTTGTTAACCTTTGTCTTGCAGTATAGCAGCAAATGCTAAAGTAAACGACGCGATTTCATGTGCGCTTCTCCGTCGCCTCTAGTAGTCTGGACACCCGCTGGAAGAAGTTTGATAACTGATCAGATTGGTTAAGACGGCCTCATTTATTTTGAGGATAACGAACTGAGGACAAACTTGATTGTTCTGGGGATATCAGTTTGTAGGCATTGATGTTCTGAACAGGTATCAGGCAGTTGTGGACTGCAGACAAGGACTGTCCGATTCAGGTCTGATTTGGGAGTCCAATGGACATTCTATGGGGATGATTTCCGTTCAAGGATTCCGTTAATATCTGTTGTCAAGATGGCACAGTTATTGGAACGAGACCACAAAGGATATTTCAACTATACTGTTGTTATTACTGAAAGGAGGAAAGAGTTAAAGGCCGAGGATGTGCCCATGGTGGCGGTATTTCCTGATGCGTTTCCGGAAGGGATTCCCGGATTTCCACCGACGAGAGAGGTCGAGTTTGGGATTAGGTTACTACCAGGGACGTCTACCATTTCTCGTACCCGTATAGGATGGCACCAGCGGAGCTAAGGGAGTTAAAGGTTCAGTTGCAAGAGCTCCTTGATAAGGGTTATATACGCCCTGGGTGCACCGGTTTTGTTGATAAGAGGAAAAATGGTTCGATGCGGCTGCGCGTCGATTGCAGACAACTGAACAAAGCCATAATGAAGAATAAGTATCCGTTTCTAAGGATTAATGATTTGTTTGATCAACTGCAGAGTACGAGGCTCTACAGTAAAATCGATCTGAGATCGGGGTATCATCAGATTTGAGTTCGAGAGGATGATGTACAGAAGACAGCTTCCAGGATTAGATATGGGCACTACGGATTCTTAGTCATGCCTTTATGGGTGACGAATGCCCCAGCTGTTTTATGAGCCTGATGAACAGGGTGCTCCAACCATATTTGGATCAGCTCGTCATGAGTTTTCATTGACGATATGCTTATGTACTCTCGAACTGAAGAGGAACACGTGGAACACTTGAGAACAGTACTCCAGATCCTTAGGGATTGTCAGACCCCTGACACAGCCGACTCAGAAAGGAGTGCCGTTCTATTTGTCCGAAGCTTGTGAGGAAAGCTCCCAAGAATTGAAGCGTCGTTTGACTACGACGCCTATATTGGTAATTCCTCCTGAGGATAAGAAGTTTACTATGTACACGACTGCATCACTGCAAGGTTTGGACCGTGTGTTGATGCAAGATAAGCATGTGGTGGCTTATGCTTCGAGACAGTTGAAGCCTCATGAGACCAGATACCCAGTCCATGATCTGGAACTGGCGGCTATCATTTTCGCCTTGAAGATTTGACGTCATTATCTTTATGGTACTACGTTTACCATCTTTACGGACCATAAGAGCCTAAAGTTTCTATTCACTCAGGCTGAATTGAATATGCGACAAAGAGGATGAATGGACTTACTCAAGGATTTTGACTGTAAGATTGAGTACCATCCTGGTAAAGCAACTTAATAGCAGGCACCTTAAGTCGGAAGTGAAAAGTACTGCTGAGGACACTATGTGTTTATCAGCGATGATGACTTCTTATTGCCGTCCGGGCTATGATATTGATGTGGACACATCGCCGGTGCGAGTGTCGATCTTGTTGGCCGAGCCAGACATATTTGAGGTTATCAGGAAAGCCAGAGGTCGGATGATGAGGTTCAAGGATGGTCATCTATAGTACTTCGAGGTCAGCCAACAAAGTTTAGAGTGGCTGAAGATGATTCATTAAGACTGGGCAACCGATGGGTAGTCCCAGATACACCAGAGTTACGTAAAGGAATATTGGAGCGAGCTCACAGTAGTCGGTTCAGTATTCACCCAGGAGGAAGAAAGATGTACAAGGACCTGAGTGGTCAATTCTGGTGGAGACGCATGAAGCGTGATGTGATCAGTTTTGTCAAGAGATGTTTGATCTGCCAACAAGTAAAGGCAGAAAGGCAGAGGCCTGGTGGCGAGCTGAAGAGCTTGGAGGTACCTAAGTGGAAGTGGGAACATATATCTATAGACTTCGTAACCCACTTGCCAAGGTCGGCCTCTGGATTCGTTACGATCTGGTGATCGTGGATAGGCTGACGAAGTAGCTCACTTCATCCTTTGTCATGTGTCTTTCACATACCTAAGGATGGCCAATTCTATGTGCGAGATGTAGTGAGGTTGCATAGAGTTCCAGTCTCGATTGTGTCTGACAGAGACCCACGGTTTACTTCACATTTCGGGGAGGGTCTCCAGACGGCTTTAGGCACCGAGGTGAGACTGAGTACGGCCTATCACCCTCAGTCAGACGGCCAGACAGAGCGTACCCTTCAGACGCTCGAGGACATGTTGAGGGCATATGTGTTGGAGTTTGATACTCCGTGGTAAGATTCAGTGCCAATGATGAAGTCCTCCTATAATAACAACTCTCAGGCGAGCATTCAAATGGCCCCTTTTGAAACTCTTTACGGACGACGATGTAGGTCACCGCTGTATTGGGAGGACTTGAAGTGGTCGGATGACCGGATACGATTAAGGATATGTAAGACAAAATTAAGTTGATACGCCAAAAGATGAAGGTGACCCAGGATAGGCAAGCAGCCTATGCCAACAAGTGGCGATGACCGCTAGAATTCCAAGTAGAAGACACGGTCTTCTTGAAAATCTCACCCTCCAGAGGTGTAGTCCGTTTTGGTATGCGGGGAAAGTTATCTCCGAGATATGTCGGACCGTATGAGACATTGCAGCGTATTGGTACATTGGCTTACCGTCTGGCTCTACCACCGTCCTTATCTGGAATTCATGATGTCTTCCATGTTTCTATGTTGAGAAAGTATGAGCCAGACCCGTCTCATGTTTTACAGCCTACTGAAGTGCAGTTGGATTCAGATGTATCCTACGTTGAACGACCGGTCAGAATTCTGGATCGTGAGGATCGCAGACTACGAAGTAAAGTTTTACCGATGGTCAAAGTTCAGTGGGATCGTCGGGTTGTCGAGGAGGCTACGTGGGAGACGGAACGGCATATGGTGCAGCACTACCGGAACTATTTTCTGGTATGATTTATGTTTAGTTTCATTTTGGGTAAGTGCATGCGATTTCGAGGACGAAATCTTGTAAGTAGGGGAGTAATGTGATGCCCCGAAATTAATTAATTGCAATTAAGGCATTAATTATGTTTATATGATGAATTATGTGGATAATTGATGTATATGCTGGAATTAATTATCATGATGAAATGCATAGTCACATGATAGGCGTGACATGGGGGTTACGTTTCAGGGTGCATGTTATGCATGATGGGAAATGAGGTGTTAACATGATTAATTGTATTGGTTGTTAATTATGTGGTAATATGGATTTAGTGGATGTTGGGTACATATTTGTAAAATGCTTTTAAAATACCATGTTGGTATATTTTATACATCATGTTAATTATTGGGTATAATTTAATTAACCCCTTTACCCCACTCTCACCTCACTTTACCAATTACTCTCTTAAATCCCAAAAATCCCTTCCCAACCCAAAACCCTTCCCATTTTCGATTTTGGGCACAAAGTGGAAGAGGAATCTTTGCAAAAGCTTGATTTGTGGAATTTGTTGGGTGATTTGGAGTCCCCTAGAGGTATGGTTGCCTCCTTGTTGCTTTTGTAGTGTTTGGTTTGGGTTTATAATGGTTTTGAAGGGTTTTGAAATGGGTTTGTTTTGGGTATGTGTTGTATGTTGTTGGGGTATGATTTTTGAAGTGTTTTAAGTGGGTTTTAGTGGGTTATGATGTTATTATTATTGTTGGGAAGTTTGGTGTTGAAAGGTATGAGAATAAGCTTGGAAAATGCACATAAAAATGGTGGAATCGCGGCCACTGGAAGTGGCGATCGATCGCTACAAAAGCAGCGATCGATCGCCGAGAGGCAGTACGCGAAGATGAGGATAGGCGATCGATCGCCTCAAATGGCGCGATCGATCGCCAACGTCCAGTAGCCAAATGAGCATCAGGCGATCGATCGCCTAATTTTAAGCGATCGATCGCCGCTAAGTGAAAAATCGGGCGATTTGTAGCGATCGATCGCCGAGAGGCAGTACGCGAAGATGAGGATAGGCGATCGATCGCCTCAAATGGCACGATCGATCGCCAACGTCCAGTAGCCAAATGAGCATCAGGCGATCGATCGCCTCATTTTAAGCGATCGATCGCCGCTAAGTGAAAAATCGGGCGATCGATCGCCTCTTTTTGAGCGATAGATCGCCACTGTTCAAAAGTTAAAAAATGATGATTTTTGTTGAATTTTTGGTATTGGGCTATTGTTTAGCTTCTAATATCAATTTGTATGGTTATGTAGAACCGTCCCAGGTACCCACGACTTCAAGGAGATAAAGTTCTACAATTTCTCCTTCTTTTGGAATTAAGGTACGTAAGAGACGTACGAGCATCGGACGATAAACCATACCCTTACATATTACGATGATGTTTATGATGATGATGTTTATGATGATGTTTATGATGATAATTGTGATAAATATATTAAGATGATGATGTTTGTGAAGATGATATGATAAGTAAGTTATATTGATGATGATTATAATGACGATGTTACGATGATGATTATGATAAGTAAGTTATGAGGAGGATGATTATGATGATGAAGTTTATGATGATGATTTTGATAAGAAAGATTATGATGACAATGTTATGATGATAATGTTCATGTTAAGTAAGTTCATGATGATGATGTTACGATGACGATGCTTATGAAAAGTAAGTTTATGATGATGGGATACGATGTTATTATGTGGTAAGACGCCACGGGGTAAGATACCCATATGGTAAGAGGCCATACTCCTATATTTTGATCATGCTATGATTGCATAAGAATTTACGATGCCATGATGATGTATATAATGAATAAAAATGATAAGATGTTTAAGATGATGTTATGATAAGTAAGTTCACGATGAAGATGACTTTATAATGAATTAAGATGACAAGATGCTTACGATGATGTTATGATAAAAGAAAATGATATGACGTTACTATAACGATTACGATGAGACGTGGATGTCTATAAGATGATAATGCTTATATGATAATAATGTTTACAAAATGATGATGTTTATGGGATGCTATGATGTTTATGATGAATATGAAACTATGTTCTTAAGAATGGTTGAATGTCCGGTGGTTATTATGGGCAAGCGAGGAAGGTCTTGCCGCTCACATAAATGAGCGATGGGGTACATCCGCTATCAAGGTGTAGCGATGGGTATCATCCGCTGATGAGCGATGGGGTACATCCGCTATCAAGGTGTAGCGATGGGTATCATCCGCTGAGCGATGGGGTACATCCGCTATCAAGGTGTAGCGATGGGTATCATCCGCTGAATAAAGAGATACATCCGCTAGCAAGGCGTAGCGATGGGTATCATATGATGTGTTATGTCGAGCGAGGGGGCCAATTATACCGCTGTCATAATGGAACCCGGACAGTCCCACTTCTAATTAACATAGTTTGTCGTGAGCATATATGTGAAGTATGATGTTTAATCATTTATGGCAAGAACTAATGATTTTATGCATGACTATGAAACAGGGACAAGGGTTAATACGATTAACCAGGAAGTATATATTATCAATTACTTTCATGCATTTATTTATATGCCATTTCCTTATGATGTTAAGTAACGATGTAAATGCTCACGATGGGTTGTTCCTGTAGGTACACCTTTGGACTAAAGGACTAAGGGCCGGGTTGTGGCAGTGAGCTTTGAGGAGCATGAAAGAAGTTAGGATACAGGAATTCTTTGGATAGTCTCTACTCTAGGAGTAGAATTAATTCTATCGCCATAATATTCTTTTGCGAATGTAATAAGTTAAGTTTGAAATTTCATTTTCGGCCTGTAACCTTATTAGCTCCAAGCTACAACCGAAACCCTAAGACGTTATAAATGCATGTTTAGTCCCTAATAGGTGATTAATATGATGTTAAGGTAGGAAGACCCTACAATATCCTAGATGACAACAAGAGGTCATCAAGGCCGATAGCTGAATTACATCATCTACTGTATACTTCACTTTCCTACTCAAGGCATCAGCAGTCAGGTTCGCCTTCCCTGGATTGTACTCTATCTCCCAATCATAGTCCATGAGCAAGTCCATCCACCTCCTTTGCCACATGTTCAGTTCCGCTTGAGTAAATAGGAATTTCAAGCTCTTGTGATCCGTGTAAATGGTAAAGGAAGTACCATAGAGATAATGCCGCCAAATTTTCAAAGCGAAAATAATGGCCGCCAGTTCCAAATCATGGACTGGGTACCTGGTCTCATGAGGCTTCAACTGCCTCGATGCATAAGCCACCACATGCTTATCCTGCATCAGTACACAGCCCAATCCCTGCAGTGATGCATCCGTGTACAAAGCAAACCTCTCGTTCTCCGAAGGAATTACCAGAACAGGTGTTGTAGTCAACCGGTGCTTCAACTCTTGGAAGCTTTGCTCACATGCCTCAGACCAAGAAAACGGAACACCTTTCTAAGTCAACTGAGTCAACGGCTTAGCGATCTTAGAGAATCCCTCGACGAAACGTCGTAGTAACCTGCTAAACCGAGGAAGCTACGGATCTCGGGCACAGATGTAGGCGCAGACCAATCCATCACTGCTTCCACTTTCCTGGGATCCACAGAAATCCCATCACTAGAGATCACATGCCCCAAAAATACCACGCTACTCAGCCAAAATTCGCACTTGCTCAGCTTAGCATACAACTGATTGTCCCTCAGAATCTGGAGCACTGTCCTCAAATGATTCATGTGATCTTCCTCGCTCCGAGAATAGATAAGTATGTCGTCAATAAATACGATGACGAATTGATCCAAATAGGATTGGAACACTCGATTCATCAAGCTCATAAACACAGCCGGGGCGTTTGTCACTCCAAACGGCATAACCAAAAACTCATTGAGACCATAACGGGTTCGGAAGGCCGTCTTCTGCACATCATCCTCTCTAACTCGGATCTGGTGGTACCCCGACCTCATCAATCTTACTGTACAACCTCGTGCCCTGCAACTGATCAAACAAGTCGTCGATCCGCGGAAGAGGGTATTTATTCTTCACTGTGGCCTTATTCAATTGTCTGTAGTCGATGCACAATCTCATCGACCCATCCTTCTTTTTCACAAATAACACAGGCGCACCCCAAGGTGATACGCTGGGGCGTATGTAACCCTTATCAAGTAGTTCTTGTAGCTGCTCTTTCAGCTCTCTTAACTCCGTTGGTGCCATCCTGTAAGGGGCACGAGAAATAGCGGATGTCCCCGGTAATAATTCGATCCCGAACTCAACTTCCCTAACCGGCGGGAATCCGGGAATCTCCTCCGGAAATACATCGGCAAACTCGGCAACCACGGGTATATCTTCAACTCTTAACTCGTCTTTCTTGCCAGCAATGTCAATGGCATAAATAAGATAACCCTCGTGCCCACGTTCCAATAACTGAGTCATCTTTAAAGCCGATATCAACGGAATTCTTGAGCGGGAACCATCCCCATAAAAAGTCCACCGATCCCCTAAATCAGATCTGAATCGTACTGTCCTCTGACTGCAGTCCACTACTGCCTGGTATCTGTTCAACACATCAATACCCACAATGCAGTCGAAGTACGTCATTCCCAGAACAATCAAATCTGACTTCAACTCGTTGCCCTCAAAATAAATGAGGCCGTCATCAACAAACTGATCTGCAATCACACTCTTTCCAGCGGGTGTCGAAACCACAAGAGGCGTGGGTGACGGAGTCGTGCATATACGGTGCCTCTCCACAAAACTCGTCGACACAAAGGAGTGTGACGCACCTGTATCTATCAAAATATAAGCAGGGTGCGTAAATAAATAACACGTACCCGCTATCACTTTCTCTGGAGCTGCTGTAGCCTGCTCCCTAGTAAGGGCGTACACTTGTCCTTGAGGAGGCCCCAACGGCTGTCCTCCCAATGGTCTCGGTGCAAATGGTGGTCTCTGCTGTGCTGGCCTGTCTGAAGGTCTCCCTATAGTATTCTGTGGTCCTCCCCGATTAGGACAATTTCGGGCCAAGTGCCCATGCTTCCCACACTCATAACAAGCAGAGCATACTTTCACTGAATGGGGTCCCCCGCATAGAAAACACTTAACCTTCTCAAAACTGCTAGCCTGAGACTGTCCCCGATGAGACGGAGCATTACTTCCACGACCACCCCTTCCACGAGCATCTTGCCATCTACCACTGAATCTGGAAGATGATGAGTTTCCCTTTGGCTTAAAATGGTCGCCCCTTGGTTTCAAATTTTCAGGGGTCGGTCTCTGAGATGGTGCTGGAGGCGGTGCCACATTCGGATATGCACCCACTCCCAACTCTGCCAGTTCAGCTCGTGCTAGGGCATCATCAAAACAAGTAGGGCCATAAGTGATCACCCTATCATACAACTCCGGCCTCAAGCCTTTCATGAAGTTCCTCATCTTTGCTTGGGTGCTAGAGGCGATATGAGGCACATATCTGAGTAAGGAACAGTACTGTAGGGCATAGTCGTATACCGGCATAGTACCTTGCCTCAAGCTAGTGAATTCATCCTCTTTAGCCTGCCGTGCCGCCGCTGAGAAGTACCGGGTCAGAAATCGAGTCCTAAACAGCTTCCAGTTTATTTCCTGACCCTGAGCTTCTTGTTCAATCAATGTGGTCTTCCACCACATCAACGCCTTTTTGGCCAATTGAAATTCTGCTAGCCGTATCCAAGCTGTATTTGCGCACGGGGCAGCTACAAATATTTGCTCCAACCTCTCTAGCCATTTCTCGGCCTTCTCCCCTGTTTCAGTCCCTTCGAAAGTAGGGGGTCGATATACTAGAAATTGAGTCAAACTCAGTTCTCCCCGCAATAACTGTTGTTCCGACGGCTCTTCGCCCAAGGCTGGCGGCGGTAGGGGATTTGTGTGCCTAGCACTAGCATTTACACTTATTGCATCACCAACATCCACATTTGCTGCCATACTGCAACACAAGGATTAACAACAATATCCAAAAACAATTCACATAATACATCGTTAGAAAACCATAACATGTTAGCATAACAGTCACATACTTCATATGCGCACAACATGTTTAAAAGATAGATGCCTAGCCAACTTATTGCTAAGGCTACCCTTCACTCGTTCCCGGGTTCTCTAACCACTGCTCTGATACCACTAATGTAAGGACCCTAAAGCTTAACAGTGAATTCAAGATATAAATGGGGCTAAATATGTATTAAAGACATCTTAGGGTTCTGGTTTGATGTCAGCTCAATTAGGTTACAGGCCAAAATAAAACTTCAACAATAATTATTCAGTTACATTCCCAATCATGAATGTTTAAGTGATAGCATTAGACTACTTCTGGAGTAGAGACTATCCAAAATTTCCTGTACTCTATCTTCATTTTTGCTTTCAACAGCTCACAGTTCAACCGACCCTCAGCCCCCTTGGTTTCAAAAGCGTACCTACAGGAACAACTCACCATGAGCATATACATATATTATCACTTAACACAATTCAACTTAATAAAGTAATTAAGCGTATGAAACGATTAATTGATATGCTCCTCGATTACCACATTAGCACATTTCATTGTCGTTCATGTTTCACAAGCTTATGCACAAAATCATTAGTTCACGATATAATGATCGATAACGCGTTTCCAATTATAACCACAATATTTCACTTTAACCACTAGAATTGTGACTGTTCCGGTCCCAATACAACAGCGGAATTTTAGGACCCCTCACTTCGACATATAGCGGCATCATATGATATCCCTCGCTTCGACAATGACAGCGGCATGTTACCTCGCTTAGACATGACAGCGGAAAATATCATATTACCATCGCTTCATATGACAGCGGCAAGTACCTCCCTCGCTCGGAGATAAAGGCTACCGGAACATTCATCAATTCCATCACATTAATCAAACATCATAGTTGATTCCATTATCACAGTAAATCACAGTCATTTCACATATACCATGACGTATAAGGATTCACTATCCACAATATACATAATCAAAGATATGGCACGTTTTACCGTCCGATGCTCGTACGTCTCACTACGTACCTTGGTTCCAAAAGTGGAGATATCGTGGACTTTATCTCCTAGGCTGTGTGGCTACCTGGGATGGTTCACTAGAGCTCCAAGTTTCAAGTAAGAAAAGCACAAAAAACTCATTTTTCCAAGTTTACTCTTCCACTCTAGTTTCAAAAACGAAAATGGCAGCTTCTGGATGAGTGGATGAGGTTTAGGGATCAAAAAGTTGATGGAGAGGGGGTGATGTGATGTAAAGCATTGCAAGTGGCTCTTATCAGCTTTGGAATAAAATGTGTATCAAAATATTAACATGATATGTAGAATACTTCAACATGATATTTTAAAAGTATTTCACCACAATGCACCACAATTGCCATTAAAATCATGCTTTACCAAAACTACAACCCAACACATCATCTAATTATCACCAATGTCACATAAACATAATTAACGCCCGAATTGCAATTAATTATCTCGGGGATATCACAGTCTGAGGGTGATAAGCTGTACTCAGTCTCACCTCGGTGCCCAAAGCTGTCTGGAGACCCTCCCAGAAATGAGAAGTAAACCTTGGGTCTCTGTCAGACACGATCGAGACTGGAACCCCATGCAACCTCACTACATCCCGTACATATAATTGGGCCATCTTTAAATATGTGAAAGTCATGTTGTAAGGGATGAAATGAGCTACCTTCGTCAGCCTATCTACGATCACCCAGATCGCATCAAATCCAGAGGCCGACCTTGGCAAGTGGGTCACGAAGTCCATAGATATGTGCTCCCACTTCCACTTAGGTACCTCCAAGCTCTTCAGCTCGCCACCAGGCCTCTGCCTTTCTGCCTTTACTTGCTGGCAGATCAAACATCTCTCAACAAAAGTGATCACATCACGCTTCATGCGTCTCCACCAGAATTGACCACTCAAGTCCTTATACATCTTTCTTCCTCCGGGGTGGATACTGAACCGGCTACTATGAGCTCGTTCCAAGATCCCTTTACGTAGTTCTGGTGTATCTGGGACTACCCATCGGTTGCCCAGTCTCAAAGAATCATCCTCAGCCACTCTGAACTTGGATGGCTGACCCTGAAGTACCAATGATGTCCATCTCTGAACCTCACTATCCGACTTCTGGGCCTTCCTGATCGCCTCAAATATATCTGGCTCCGCCAATAAGGTCGACACTCGCACCGGCGACGTGTCCACATCAAAATCATAGCCCAGATGGCAGTAAGAAGTCATCATTGCTGATAAACACATAGCGTCTTCAGCAGTACTCTTCACCTTCCTACTTAAGGCGTCTGCTATCAAATTTGCTTTACCCGGATGGTACTCAATCTCACAGTCATAATCCTTGAGCAAATCCATCCATCTTCTTTGACGCATATTTAGTTCAGCCTGAGTGAATAGAAATTTTAGGCTCTTATGGTCCGTATAGATGGTAAACGTCGTACCATAAAGATAATGACGCCAAATCATCAAGGCGAAAATGATGGCCGCCAGTTCCAGATCATGGACTGGGTATCTGGTCTCATGAGGCTTCAACTGCCTCGAAGCATAAGCCACCACGTGCTTTTCATGCATCAATACACAGCCCAAACCCTGCAATAATGCATCCGTGTACAAGGCAAACTTCTTATTCTCAGAAGGAATCACCAACACTGGAGCTGTCGTCAAACGACGTTTCAATTCTTGGAAGCTTTCCTCGCAAGCTTCGGACCAAAACAATGGGACTCCTTTCTGAGTTAGCTGTGTCAGCGGCTTAGCGATCTTAGAAAATCCCTCGACAAAACATCGGTAATAACCTACTAAGCCAAGGAAACTCCGTATCTCGGGTACAGAAGTGGGTGCTGCCCACTCCATCACAGCTTCAATCTTCCTGGGATCCACAGATATCCCGCTGCTAGATATAACATGACCCAAGAATACTACACTGCTCAGCCAGAACTCGCACTTGCCGAGCTTTGCATACAACTGATGATCCCTAAGGATCTGAAGTACTGTCCTCAAGTGCCGTACATGATCTTCGGTCCGGGAGTAGATGAGTATATCGTCAATGAAAACTATGATGAATTGATCCAAATATGGCTGGAACACCCTGTTCATCAAACTCATGAAAACACCCGGGGCATTTGTCACCCCAAAAGGCATGACTAGGAATTCATAGTGCCCATACCTAGTCCTGAAGGCTGTCTTCTGGACATCATCTTCCCTTACTTGAATCTGATGGTACCCTGACCTCAGATCGATCTTACTGTAGAGCCTCGTACCCTGCAACTGATCAAACAAGTCATCGATCCTCGGAAGTGGGTACTTATTCTTCACCGTAGCTTTGTTCAGTTGTCTGTAATCGATGCACAAACGCATCGAACCATCTTTCTTCTTCACAAATAAAACTGGTGCTCCCCAGGGCGATACGCTAGGGCGTATATAGCCTTTATCAAGGAGCTCTTGCAACTGAATCTTTAATTCCCTTAGCTCCGCTGGTGCCATCCTATAAGGGGCACGAGAAATGGCAGACGTCCCCGGTAATAACTCAATCCCAAACTCGACCTCTCTCGTCGGGGGAAATCCGGGAATCTCCTCCGGAAAGACATCAGGGAACTCCGCCACTACGGGCACATCCTCAACTTTTACTTCTTCTTTCCTTTCCGTAACATCAACGGCATAAATGAGGTATCCTGTATGGCCTCGTTCTAACAACTGCGCCATCTTGACAGCAGATATCAACGGGATCTTAGAGCGAGAACCATCCCCATAGAACGTCCATGGAACTCCCATATCAGATTTGAACCGTACAGTCCTCTGCCTGCAGTTCACAACTGCCTGATACATGTTCAGAACATCAATGCCCAGAATGCAGTCAAAATCTGACATTCCTAGAACAATCAAATCTGACCTTAGTTCTTTATCCTCAAAATAAATGAGGCCATCGTAGACGATCCGATCAGTAATCATACTTCTTCCAGCGGGGGTCGAGACTATAAGAGGCGTGGGCGACGGAGAAGTGCATATGTTGTGCCTTTTCACAAAACTTGTCGACACAAAAGAGTGTGACGCACCTGTGTCGATCAATATAAAAGCAGGGTGCGTAAATAAAAGACACGTACCCGCTATAACCTCCTCCGGAGCCGCTGAAGCCTGCTCCCTCGTCAATGCATAGACTTGCCCTTGAGGTGGCCCCATAGGCTGACCTCCATACTGTCTCGGCACGAATGGTGGTCTATGCTGTGCTGTCCTATCCGCAGGCCTCCCCGCAGAACCCTGTTGACTTCCCCTGTTGGGACACTGCCTGGCAAAGTGGCCTTTGTCGCCACAAACATAACATCCTACACAATCTTTCGTCGGATGTGGTTGCCCACAAAGAGTGCATTGGACCTTCCCGGATCTGTCTCCCTGAGACTGCCCCCTTCCAGATGGGGCATCACTCCTTCGGTTTCCTTTCCATCTATTGTCGGGCCTCTTACCACTGAACCTTGACGCCGATGTGTTTCCTCTTGATTTGAACTGCTCACCCCTTGGCTTCAAATTATCAGGAGTGGATTTCTGAGGGGGTGCTGGCGGTGGTACAACATCAGGGTATGCACCCACTCCCAGTTCGGCTAGCTCAGCCCGTGAGAGTGCATCGTCAAAGCAAGTAGGGCCATAAGTAATCACCCTATCGTACAGCTCCGACCTCAAGCCCTTCATGAAGTTCCTCATCTTTGCTTGTGTGCTCGTGGTGATGTGAGGTACATATCTGAGTAAGGAGCAATACTGAAGAGCATAATCTAACACTGACATATTACCTTGCTTGAGGTGAGTAAATTCATCTTCCTTAGCCTGTCGTGCAGCAGCCGAGAAATAATGATTCAGAAAGCGAGTTCGAAACATTTTCCAATTAACTTCATGACCTTGAGCCTCTTGCTCTACCACAGTGGTCTTCCACCACATTAGTGCCTTCTTGGCCAATTGGAACTCTGCTAACCGTATCCATGCTGTCTTCGCACATGGGGCTGCCACAAATATTTGCTGTATTCTTTCTAACCATTCCTCAGCTCGTTCCCCTGTTTCGGTTCCTTCAAAGGTTGGGGGTCGGTATGCAAGAAATTGAGTTAAGCTTAGCTCCCCTGGCAACAACTGTTGTTCGGACGATTCATCATCAAAAGCTGGCGGGGGTAGGGGATTCGTACGCCCCGCACTTGCATTGACGCTCACTGCGTCACCTACCTCCACGTTTGCTGCCATACTGCAACACAAGGGTTAACAACAAGATCAAAAAGCAGTTCATATACACATCGTTAGAAAGACATAACATGTGAGCATGTACTTCATATGCAACGTATGCACACAACATGTTTAAAAGTAAGCACCTAGCCAACTTATTGCTAAGGCTACCCTTCACTCGTTCCCGGGTTATCTAACCACTGCTCTGATACCACTAATGTAGGGTCTTCCCACCTTAACATCAAATAGTACACATATAATGGACTAACCATGCATTTATAACCTCTTAAGGGTTCCGGTTGTAGCTTGAGCTAAGAAGATTACAGGCCAAAATAAAATTTGTAAAAGCTATTTAATTACATTCTCAACAATGAATGTTAAAGCTATAGGTTTACACTACTCCTAGAGTAGAGACTATCAAAATCCTGCATCCTATATTCATCTTGCTCCTTTTAGCTCACCTCCTCAACCCGACCCTAGGCCCTCGGTCCAAAAGTGTACCTACAGGGACAACACATCGTGAGCATAAACATATTTACTTAACATGATATTAAAAGACATACAGCAATGCATAACATCTTAGTTAAGTAAAAGTTATTGGTCGTTCTTCAACTTCTTTTGTTATCCCTGATTCTTATTTATGTATAAGGGCATCTTACCCCATTGTATGGCATCTTACCATAACATAACCGTCGTGTGGCATCTTACCACAGGGGCATCTTACCCAATCATATGACGTCTTGCCATATCATAACATTGTGTGGCATCTTACCACGTGGGCATCTTACCCACTCACATACATTGGGTGGCATCTTACCACATGGGCGTCTTACCCAATCATATACATCGTATGACCTTATCATAAACTTACTTATCATAAACAACATCATCATAAACGTCATCATAAACATCATCATCGTAAACATCATCATAATCATCATCATAAACATCGTCATCATAAACATCATCATAAACATCATCATCGTAAACATCATCATAAACATCATCATAAACATCATCATCGTAAACATCATCATAAACATCGTCATCATAAGCATCATCATTAAATGTAGGAGTATGGTTTACCGTCCGATGCTCGTACGTTCCTTACGTACCTTATTTCCAAAAGAAGGAGAAATTGCAGAACTTTATCTCCTTGAGGTTGTGGGTACCTGGGACGGTTCTACATAACCATACAAATTGATATTAGAAGCTAAACAATAGCCCAATACCAAAAATTTAACAAAAATCATCATTTTCCTACTTTTGAACAGTGGCGATCGATCGCTCAAAACATGGCGATCGATCGCCTGATTTTCTTCTTAGCGGCGATCGATCGCTTAAAATGAGGCGATCGATCGCCTGATGCTCATTTCGCTACTGAACGTTGGCGATCGATCGCGCCATTTGAGGCGATCGATCGCCTATCCTCATTTTTTGCGTACTGCCTCTCGGCGATCGATCGCTGCATTTGTAGCGATCGATCGCCACAACCAGTGGTCGCGATTTCACCATTTTTAGGTGCATTTTCCAAGCTTATCTCATACCTTTCAAAACCAAACTTCCCAACAATAACAATAACATCATAACCCACTAAAACCCACGTAAAACACTTCAAAAATCATACCCCAAACATATATAACACATACCCCAAAACAACCCACATAATCACTTCAAAAATCACCACATTTCAAATCCAAACATCATCAAAACTTTAGGGAGAGTCCCATACCTCTTGAAGACTCCAAATCTTGATAAAAATCACACAAACTCAAGTTTTGTGGAGCTTCCTCCTTCCTCCTTTGAAGAATTTCAAAAATGTGGGATAGTTTAGGGTTGAGGATGATTTGGGGGGTTTTAAAATAGTAAAGGTAAAGTGAAGTGAAGTATAGGAAAAGATGGGTAGTGGGGATTAAAAGGGGTTGTGCAAAGTTAATTTAAAACTTGTACCCCAAACTTAACATGATGTATAAAACACTCCAACATGGTATTTTGAAAGCATTTTACAAAAACGCTCTAAACTTCATCTAAAATCACATCTTCCTCATATTTAATAATCAACACAATTAAATCATGTTAACATCTTAATACCCAACACATAAATCAATTATCACATGATTCATCATATAAACATAATTATGCCTTAATTGCAATTAATTAATTTCTGGGCATCACAATTCTGACCTTGGTGTCTGAATAAAAGTTGTAAAACTTTGCGTTATCTTGCATTAGAAACTGGCCTCACATGATTTGGAGTTTATTTGTGCAAGATATACACTTTTTACTAGAACTGCTCACTCTGTCAAAACAGAGTGTATAGGTATTTTCAACACTGCCATACTTTGTTTTGCATGTGCCTCTAGATGATCGAACTAGCTTCTGTACTTCAAATATGAACTGTGGTACTTTGCGTTTTGGTGATTTTCCCACTAGCCTCAAGTCATTTGGACGTCATACGAATTTATTATTATTTTTATACAAAAATGGGTCAGGATGGAATTTGGTGAATTGTCCTGTTTTTCCAGCAGATTGTTCGTGGCCATTTTACCTAGGCTAAATGAACGAATTTGAAGATGAGTTGAACTGATGAAATGTTCATTTTTGAGTTATATTTGAAAATAAATTGGACGCATGTGATTTTATTAAGTATCGGAAAAGTTATGAGCGATCTCTACGGTTGCGCAGGCTGAAATTTAGAGAATTAGTTTTGGGTCTAAGTTTGAGTTTTATTTGATATGTTTAAGGCTAGTATGTGACATTATGTTGTATTTGGAACTGTTATGGCCAGGTTTATTAATCCTGAGATTGAGTCGAGGATCACTTGGTAATTAGCTAACGGTTTGAGGTACGTAGAAAACGGGTTTTATCACAATGTCTGGCAAAGACATGTGATGTTCCCGGGTATGATTTACTTGTCATTACTTGCCCCTTATGTGACTATGTGATAAGTTGATCTGCAGTATGTGAATTACATGGTACATTGACTGCATGATATATGATGACATGAGATTTGAGGTGCATCACATGAGATTATGATATTGCATGATGCATTGACACGCATGGACATTGAGCATGTCATTTTGAGCCTATCGATTCGTTTCTTGGTACCTATATCTTTTCTTTGGTATCTGTGATGCGTGTCTGGGGATGATAGGCAGCCGTTGGCTCGGCAGGAGTGAGAGTGAGCTGAGTGATGCCGGAGCGACGAGCGTGCCGACGTCGCCCAAGCACGAGGATGATGGACCGCCGATGGCTCGACTGAGAGATAGATCGGAGCGCGGAGCGTGTCACATCCTGCTCGAGCACTGATGAGTGATTGATGATCTTCCTTTGGACTCCTGAGATATGGATATTCGAGATTTGATACCCTTCATATGCATTTGCATTCATGCACGGCATGCATCGCATGTTATTTGTCATACACTGTGATTTTATCTGTTTCTCGTACTGGGGTTCTGACCCCCTTCGCGGGGGGCTGTCATGTCTTTGTTGGATGGACATGACAGGTATTGCAGGTGTACGTAGTGTGGATGCTCGAGATGAAGCATCGATAAATACCAGAGCTCCTTGAGAGCGAGCTCAGGTATATGGTTTATGTTTTGAGTCCCAGCAGTTGTTTAGTATCTTTACTTATGTTTTAAATTACCGGGGTATGCTCTGAGTATCTGTCTTTTAAGTATTACTTTACTGAGAATTTATACGTAATGCTTATGCGATAAATACCATGTTAGATGTAAAATTGGAAATACATATTTTCACTATTCGGAAATGTTTTAGAAACAAAATGCGAAAAATTTTGAGGGTCACTTTTTATAAGTTTTTAACTAAATCTTCCGCTGTTTACGTTAATATAACAACCGTGTGTTAATTAAACCTCTGATTAGGACCAGGCCCTCACAGTTGGTATCAGAGCATAATCTGGGATATGCTCGAACTAGAGTTAGGACACTGAGAATAGTCACAAATGACATGTTTGTGCATGTGTCTGACTATCTGATTTATATGCTCTTGCCTGCTATGTTTACATGTTCGATAATGAAGTTTTATACATGTAATGGATTATTGAGCAGGGATAATTAGTGGTCATATCTCTGAATATTTTAATATGCTGAGTTGCATATAATGTAGGGAATTTGAATGCTGAGTTGCATATAATTTTGAGAATTTTATCTGTTAGCACTGATAGTTGCTGATAGGATGATGATGTAGAATGAATGATGATAACATCTATGACTTGAGATGTATGAATTATGTTGGACAGTTAGTGTTTGGACAGGTAGCAGTGATGTAGACTTTAATTAGCTATCCATAGTACCTGTAGGCGTTGTAAACTGTGAATTGAATTAACTTAGTGTTATTGAATTTTTTTATCACTTTGGGACTTATTCTTGTGATTAGTGGGATGACACTAGAACTAATTAAAACGCTTTGTGTCGATTTGACATCGGGAATTTAAGTATGAAAGACCAAGGTTATACGTATGAGTTTACGTCAAAAACCTGTGTACGCCAAGATGATAATTTAGAACTTGAGAATATTGAAACTAGCAATATTTCAACTGAAGAATGGAGTGTTGTTGTGAGAAACAACGAAAATTAGTTTGAACGAGGACTTGGATTTGGGGACTGTAGTAATTTAGTTCCAGTCTATGTGTCCGAACTATGAATAAATACTACAGTACAAACTCTTTTAGATGAGAGTATCTAGAGTAATGGTAGTGATGGAAGACGAATTTTCCCTCTTGTTGACACGGGAAAGAATGTTTACGAGAAAGTCATGTTGATGACATGAAAAATGAAAATTGATTATCGTGGAATTGAGAAATGGAATATCTGCTTAATCTCGATAGCTATTCACTAGTGAAGAGACTAGATATCGACTGAAGAATAAGACACCAATGTGGTGCGAAGTAATTAGAACTGGATTAAAGATTAATGAAGTGACTATCATTGGGATAATCCAAGTAATCCTTGAAAAGTTTCAGAAGTATCACTCAAATTTATCCAGCTCTAGTAGTTCTAGAGGTACTATAAGATTGTAGAATACCAAATTTTTGAGGTCACTGTGGATGTAAATATCTACTGATCCATTGGAAAGAATAATAGAAACTAATATCGATTGTGGCCAGCAGAGCATGTCCATGATGTGCTCAGGAACATATGCAGCCATGACAACAAATACCCTGAGCTAGGGGTAGATATCATGGTGGTTATTCTTCACGACCACTCAGTTTCAGCAGCAGTTAATTACCTGTAGACCCGAGAGTATACCTTGACAATGGGATTGAGATGTCTCCAGGATATATAACCATTTCGATTTTGGCAATGATAGAGATGCTAGTGATCACAGATACATGTTGTGTATTGGTCACACTGCACGAGTTTGATTTGAGATAAAATCATTGGTTTTATATCTTGCATCAAATGTGCATTGATAATGATGATTGGGAAAATACACCAGCAGTGATAATTATACTATCAACACTTGCAACAATGAACTGCAGATTACAGTTTGTTGATAGTGATGTGGATTTGAATTCATTGCACATATATGGTTTTGATTGTATCAAGGGCATGGATACTCTGATAAATTTTGAGATATTGTAAGTTGATTTCAGAGTATAATGAATTTTTAACCGTCTTGTGGATACAAATGAAATGTTTACCGCCACGAATAGCAAGCTAAGATACTGATAGTATCAGCTATGAAAATATTGTGGTTGCAATACTTGAAAAATGAGGGATATTTGATAATAAGCAGTTGATGCTTATAAAAAAACAAAAAAAGAGTTGAGGTTGACTGATATTATATAGGTAAGAAAACCTACCAAGATTTTCCTGAGGAAATGAAAGAATTTTCACTAAAGAAGGAAATTGGTTTTAACTATTCGTTGATGACAAGGAATAGATTTGATATCGAAAGCACTGTACGGAATGTCATCAGCAGAGTTGACAGATATATGAATAGTTGCTGAATATCCTCGATACTGGTACATATGTCTGAGTATGTCACCTTGAGGGAACATCAGTATTGTTCGTGAAGAAGATGAAGATGTGTATCGATTAAAGGTAGTTGAATCGGGCTATTGTCAAGAATAAATACCCACTGCCTAAGATCGAAAAGTAACTGATCAAGTTGTAAGGAACTTTAACGTATAAGAAGAACGATTTTTACTCTGGTTACCATCAGTTTGAGTCAGAAGAGAAAATGTTCTCTAGGCAATTGGTCAAACCAGATATAGACATTTTGAATTTTTGGAAATGTCATGTGGTCTGACAACTATACCGGTAGAGTTATGAATTTGATGAATAAAATTTTTCGTAACTTTTGGGCGGAAGTGTAATCATATTCATCAATGGTATACTAGTGTATACGAGATCCGGAAGGAACCACACAGAACACATGTGATTGATTTTTCAGACGCTTCGTGAAGCTCAAAGGGTGTACCAAGTTAGTGAAATGTAAATCTTGGTTGAATCAAGTATTGTTTTGGGATAGGTGATATCATCTCACCAGATACCTATTGATTCCAGTAAAGTAAAGATAGTACTAATTTGGCCAAGACCAATCATTGTACTCAAGATGAAAAGTTTTATGAATTTTGACAGATACTACGGGCTTTTACGGAAGGATATTCTAGGATAGCCTGTCTTATGAACTAATTGACCAAGAAGAAATTTGATATTCGTTTGGTCAGATGAATGAGAAAGCAGTTTTCATAACTGAAGCTGAAAAGGACTACAACCCCAATGTTGTTTGTGTTTAACTGGTTCAGGGAGATATGTAGTTGTGCAAAGACGTATGTCAAAGATTTTAAGATATGTTCTAATGTATCATGAAAAGATAATTGCATATTCTTGAGATATAAGCGATGACTGGATTTATTAAAGAATTTGACTTTGATAGTCAATATAAATCAAGGAAAATGAAACTAGTAGCAGATGCACTGAACCTAAAAGTGCAAGTGCAATGGTAGCATCGATGTTTGCTTTGCAGTTTGATAACCTCTGATTTTGACAATCGGAAGGACTCGAAGGACAGACCCATACAGATATTGATTGAAGAAATTGGTTCTGTCTTATCAACCAAGTAAATTTAGTATGCCATTTAGTGGTTGTTGCGAATGAAAAATCAGTATATAGCATCAAATTTTACTGATTTGAAAGACGTATTACAACAGAAAGCACACTATAGAGAACATAGTGTTATTCTGGGAATGATGAGATGTGCTCGAGATCCTATTTATGATGAGATGGTATAAAGAAAGAAATTTTTGAATTTTGTGGCAAATTGTTTGACATGCCAGCAGGTCATGATAAAAATACGACACCTAATGGGATAATACAGGATTTGTAATGTGATGCTCGGAATATTTGATAATTATTCATTTGATCTAGTTGTGGCATTTGATTAACAATTAAGGATTCAAATTGTTGGGCATCATATTTTGAACCAGGGTCGGTTAAATAATTATTGGTTGAGTTTTTAGTATTAATTAAATCCAAGGAGATTCTTTAAATTCATGAGAATATAATTTTGGCCCGGAATTGGAATAAATAATTTTTGGAAAGAGCATGTACCTTGATTTAATTTTTAAAAAGGAGTTCTTATAGTAATAAACATTTGAGAATTTGATTAAATAACTGTAGTGGGTTGAGATGATAATTTTGTGGTGTAGATTAAACCATGGGTTAAATTATTAACCAAGGCAAAAATAAATCAAACCCATCTCATTCTTCCTCTTCAAAAAACGTCCCACCCTCATTTCTCCTCCCCCATTTTTTCGGCCACCCATATTTTCCCCTCCCCCATCTGTTCGATTGATTGTAGCATGGAAAGAGGAAGAAACTCAACTGATTTTTTCTTCAAGGTTTGTATATCTAGATGCTAGTCTCGCCTCTCAATTAATCTTTAACTAAAATTTATGAAGCTGGTTCGATTTTTGGGTTTGGGAAGGGGAAGGGCGAAATCGATCTTGCCTTTATTCAAGGGAGTTTGTGGCTGTTGTTTATTTGATTTCTACCTCTTAGGTCATGAATTAGCTCAATTTAGAACCTTATTTTCGATTTGGTGTAAGGATTGGTGTATGAGTGCGTGTATATGCCCTACTGTGTGTATGTGTGCGTGCGTTTCGGTGTGTGTAGGCATGTGTGTGTTCAGCATGCACTTGTATATATAACTGCTGGAGTATTGTGTGTGTATATGGTATTTATATACATGCCTGTGTATATTTCAGCATGTATGGGTGAGTATAGGTGTTGTATACATCATTGTGTGCATGTTCCAGCACATATTAGAGTGTGTATATACAGTATACACGCGTGGGTATGCATATTGCAGCGTTTAATGGTGAATGTGTGCGCTATAACTTTTGAATGGATGAATTATTGTTAGAACATGAAAGCTTGTCTTGAAGTGTTTGGGTTTTTGGGGTATTACATGGCCAAACCTTTGGGGCTTTATTTGTTGAGTTTCAGGGCTATTGTAGTCTTCAAAATCATGTTCATGAAGTGTTTGATAATATTTTACAAATGGTGTTTAAGTGTTGGCCTAAAGCCTTGATCAATTAGTGGTGAAAAACCTTCACATTTCTAACTTAAAAACTTTATAGTGTCTTAATGGGTGTTGGAGTTTGAGAGGTGATGGTTGTATGAATAAATGAGTTAGATACATGTTAATGTATGTGATAATCATGTAGTAAAGTGTATAGTAATGATTATACTTGAATGTGTGCAATAGAATGAATTGTTGATTCATGTCACTTTATTTAGTGATTGCCAAAGTGTGGAGGCTAACTCGATTAGTATAGTTGATTAAAGTGAGTATGTGAAGATAATTCGAGCATGAACATTTTAACTTGGAATTTGAATAGTGTAGGAAACGTTATTGAATTGCGTAGATCATTTCTTTGAATAAGAGATAATAATTCCAAGTAACAAGTGGAATATGTTAACTAGATGTTGAAAATGTTGATGAATGAGCTAATGTTAAATGGACATTCGATGTATAGATACTCCAAAAGTCTCCGGACATCGAGGGTGGCTTATTCATGGCTGACTGTAAAGGTACGTGGTGACGTACGAGCAGGTATATCTAGTATCTATACATTCATGTATACATGCAATTTGAATATGATGATTCAGGTAAGTATTTGACTTTAATAATTGAGTTTCATATACGAGTTATGGGGGACACGTAGTGGTACGTGGTCCAATTTTACTTGTTGAGTAGTGATGCCGTGGGCATGAACGATATGAGAAAATATCGAGAATGAGATAGTGGGATAACCAGGGTTACATTGGGATAACCAGGTTCATCTTGATGTTGAACTATTTATGTTTGAGCATAAATAATATATTTTCATTGTATTGAATTCATAAGTGTTGTTGAGTATTACATTTTCAGTGACAATACTAAACTTGACATTATGAAGTGTGTAAGTTTGAAACAGGAACAGTGTGTGGAAGCCATACAAATTCGGAATTGTACAGGGAGTATACTTTATGAGTTTTGAATAATTTAAATTATTGCATTATGATTTTGTATGTTGAAATGTGATTGAATATTGAGTGGGAGTGTGCTCACCCTGTGTGGGGGCTGTTTCTGTTGAAACAGGTACGACAGGTACGATGCTGCCTTGGAGTGCTAGGCTCGAACCTTGTTGGATGATACTTCCAGAAGCATAGTATGAGATTGAGCCGATATACGAAATCGAGCGGTTGGCATTTATACTAATTATGCATCCGGATGTGTATCCGTTATTCGTTGCTCTTCTGTGAGCACTTGTATTTGTATATGGACTGTATAAGGGTGTTGAAACCCACTTTTGTTGTCTTATTAGTGTGATGTCTTCCCTGGCTGGGAATTTACTTGTGTTTCTGTATTCTGTTTTGTATCGTGTTATCCCTGGTCGGGAGTTATGTTATGTGATGGGTTTTTATTTCCGGATAGCTCAGTTTGTGGGGAGACTCTGCCCAAATTTTTATAAAAACCCACAATGTAAAAGTGGTTCAATGGGTGATGATAACTGGTGAAATATTTGAGTCTCATTCTTGTAGAAGTAATCGTACCATGTTATTATTTATGTCATGGGATTATGGGAAACATAAAATGATTCTTTTAAAGAATGAAAAGAAAAATGAAAAATTCATACACATACGACGTCATAAAATGAACTAATGACGAGTTTAAGTGTTGGGGCCTTACATGTAAGTACCACAATGAATTTGGGAAATTTCTAGTTTTGAGTTTTATAGCTCAAATATTTACAAACATATTGTGAAACAAGTTGAATCGAAATTGATTGACTATTCATTACAAGATATTGATTTCATGTGATAGTCTATATGTCTATGAGAAGATGACATGTTTAAGATATGGATAATGTGGTTTAGTTACAGTGAGTTTTTGTAATAGATGTATCTGATTGAGATCCGAGGATAATATCAGAATTTGAAACTATTTTCAGAATGTATGGATACTAAGTTAGCAATGAGTATTGCTTAGCATACCCATACAGATGATCAACTGAGAAAATATCCAGATCTTGGAAGTCATGTCTCGATTAATAGTGATGATTTAGTGGGAATTGACATAAATCATTATTCACCAGTAGAAGTTTCCTATAATTTAAGTTTCATAAAACTTTTGGGATGGCATCGGTTCAGGTTTGCAGAACCAGAATTACCGATTGCTGATGTGATGATAGAAAATTGATAAGAAATTTTGGCATAACTTAAGATTGTTGAGAAAAAATGCCAGGAACGATAAAATTTCTGCGAAAACGATTAAAATTTGGCTTGAGGTGAGCAAATCTGCTACGCCAAAGAGAAATATATCGTTAGCCTACGAGTTGAGAATCAGGTAAATACGAAGATATTACCTTTGCGATGATCGATATGATTCATTAAGTGAGGTATGATATTGCCTCGATATTTTGAACTTTGTGGAATCATAGAGAACTTTGATTAAGTGGTAGATCGTTGAGACGACCACAACAGTTGTTACTGATACATGATGATTCTTATGTATCTATGAATGAGATTGGGACATCTCATATGATTTAATTTATTGAGTTATACACGGTTTTGCGATTTCGAGGACCGAATCTTTTTAAGAGGGGAAGAAATGTAAGGCCCCGATGCTAATTAATCCGGATTAACGATGATTAAGCAAACCCGGGTGATTAAAAGCAAAGAATTCGAATTGAAGTGTTCCGGATCACAACACCTTATTTTTAATCAAGATAAAATACATCAAAGTTATACATGTTGGCATGTAAATTTCGACCATCACCATATAAAATACATATTAGGAATCATCATTCTTTGACACATGGAGGAAGTTGGCTTTGAAAAGATTAAAAAAAATCCATTTTGCTTGCCTAGTATCCCACGCCACTTTCATTATTTTAGGCCTTGGGATTGCTTGTTATTGTACAATCTGATTTCCCTTCATCCCTCTCATCTCAAACAAGCTATCCCTCTCTCCTCTTGCCTCCATTAAATTCGAAATAAGCACCTTCACTTTCCTCCATCAAAACATGCTCAAATCTTGCATGCAAGCTAGGATTTGGATAGGAATTTAGAAGAGCTTCAAGGCTTTGGGTGTTTTTAAAAGCTTGGGAGGTATATCATTCCCTTTATATTGTTAATCTTCGATTTATGCTGGTTGGGTCGATTTTTGGAGTTTTAAATGGCAATAAGAAGTAAAACTCATGCTGTCATAAGATTCAGCAGAAATGATGTTGCATGCAGTATCTAGTGTTGCATTTTCGGTTTTCTTAACGACTGAATCTGACTTAGAGTTCTATACAAAAGTTGTAGATATATGTGTTTTCGTCCTGTGGTTAAAGTGTGAAACGATTTGGACTTCAAATGAATGGGTTATGATGTTTTTACCACAAGGTGCAAAATCTCGAACATGCATGTAGGCGGGTTGCACATGCAGTGTGTTCTTGGTAAATCTGGGCAACATTTGCTACGATTCTGACCTTGGTGTCTGATAACATTTGTAAACCTTTGCGTTATATTGCATTAGAAACTGGCCTCACATGATTTGGAGTTTATTTGTGCAAGATATACACTTTTTACTAGAACTGCTCACTCTGTCAAAACAGAGTGTATAGGTATTTTCAACACTGCCATACTTTGTTTTGCATTTGCCTCTAGATGATCGAACTAGCTTCTGTACTTCAAATATGAATTGTACTACTTTGCGTTTTGGTGATTTTCCCACTAGCCTCAAGTAATTTGGACGTCATATGAATTTATTATTAGTTTTATACAAAAATGGGTCAGGATGGAATTTGGTGAATTGTCCTGTTTTTCCAGCAGATTGTTCGTGGCCATTTTACCTAGGCTAAATGAACGAATTTGAAGATGCGTTGAACTGATGAAATGTTCATTTTTGAGTGATATTTGAAAATAAATTGGACGCATGTGATTTTATTAAGTATCGGAAAAGTTATGAGCGATCTCTACGGTTGCGCAGGCTGAAATTTAGAGAATTGGTTTTGGGTCTAAGTTTGAGTTTTATTTGATATGTTTAAGGCTAGTATGTGACATTATGTTGTATTTGGAACTGTTATGGCCAGGTTTATTAATCCTGAGATTGAGTCGATGATCACTTGGTAATTAGCTAACGGTTTGAAGTACGTAGAAAACGGGTTTTATCACAATGTCTGGCAAAGACATGTGATGTTCCCGGGTATGATTTACTTGTCATTACTTGCTCCTTATGTGACTATGTGATAAGTTGATCTGCAGTATGTGAATTACATGGTACATTGACTGCATGATATATGATGACATGAGATTTGAGGTGCATCACATGAGATTATGATATTGCATGATGCATTGACACGCATGGACATTGAGCATGCCATTTTGAGCCTATCGATTCGTTTCTTGGTACCTATATCTTTTCTTTGGTATCTGTGATGCGTGTCTGGGGATGATGGGCAGCCGTTGGCTCGGCAGGAGTGAGAGTGAGCTGAGTGATGCCGGAGCGACGAGCGTGCCGACGTCGCCCGGACACGAGGATGATGGACCGCCGATGGCTCGACTGAGAGATTGATCGGAGCGCGGAGCGTGTCACATCCTGCTCGAGCACTGATGAGTGATTGATGATCTTCCTTTGGACTCCTGAGATATGGATATTCGATATTTGATACCCTTCATATGCATTTGCATTCATGCACGGCATGCATCGCATGTTATTTGTCATACACTGTGATTTTATCTGTTTCTCGTACTGGGGTTCTGACCCCCTTCGCGGGGGGCTGTCATGTCTTTGTTGGATGGACATGACAGGTATTGCAGGTGTACGTACTGTGGATGCTCGAGATGAAGCATCGATAAATACCATAGCTCCTTGAGAGCGAGCTCAGGTATATGGTTTATGTTTTGAGTCCCAGTAGTTGTTTAGTATTTTTACTTATGTTTTAAATTACCGGGGTATGCTCTGAGTATCTGTCTTTTTAAGTATTACTTTACTGAGAATTTATACGTAATGCTTATGCGATGAATACCATGTTAGATGTAAAATTGGAAATACATATTTTTACTATTCGGAAATGTTTTAGAAACAAAATGCGAAAAATTTTGAGGGTCACTTTTTATACGTTTTTAACTGAATCTTCCGCTGTTTACGTTAATATAACAACCGTGTGTTAATTAAACCTCTGATTAGGACCAGGCCCTCACAGACATACACGGGATGACATCAGCAAGGTGCCACCAATCCCTCGTCTCAACAAATCATGGTAATCAGAGGAGACCACGATTCCCTATACCTTTCGGGCCATTTAATGCCGGTCATAGTATCGCGGTACCAATCTCCAATGATTATCCCAGAATCCAGAAATAAACAGGGTATTTAAGGATCATAGCTCAACGTGCATGTCATGCATCGATGTATGTATAAAAATGATGTGTGTTAACCAAACATTTAATTTCATACACCGATGTGCCAATTCATGAATGCTATGTGTGACGTCCAGATTTATTAATAATCATTTATTGGATTTAATATGATTTAGATTTTATTGATAATTAATTTTAGAATTAATTAATTAGAAGTGGAATTGACCAAGTGAAGGTCAACTGTCAAATTAATCGGATCATAAAATATTTTGAGATTGTAAAATATACTCCGATTATATTTTAGAGATAAGTTAATTAAAATGAAGAATTTAAGTTTTGGGTTTTTGGGGTGTGTATAAATCCCAATCGTTATCTATAAATAATATATCAGTGCACCGGTGACACTCCGATGTACATAACTGGATTGGAAATACATTTATATTAAAATGTTTTCAGCCTATTTTTCACGCACTAAAAGGGTGAAAACGCACACATCAGATCCGAAATCTCTCCCCTCTTTTCTCTCCTCCCGCGCGATGTCTGACCCTCGCCGCTAAAAGCGGCACGCCCGCCGCCGTTGGACCTCCTTCCGGCGCGTCCGAACCACCATCATCTTCGTCTCTTCCAGGCACATCTTTCCATACCAAGAACATGAAGTTTCGTCACGGATTGCGTCCAGATCTTGCAAGGAAGCGCAGCGGTTTAAATTTCCAAATTCGTCCGATTTTGGGACGATTTTCTTCCAATAATTTTGTGGACTCTACAAGAGACTTCGGACGTTGATGATAGCTTGTTCATGTTGTCTACTATAAGGTACGTGGTGACGTACGAGCAGGTATATCTAGTATCTATACATTCATGTATACATGCAATTTTGAATATGATGATTCAGGTAAGTGTTTGACTTTAATAATTGAGTTTAATATACGAAGTATGGTGGACACGTAGTGGTACGTGATCCGATTATACTAGGTGAGTATTGATGCCTTGGGCATGAGCATTATGAGAAAGTGTCGAGAATGAGATAGTGGGATAACCAGGTTTACATTGATGTTGAATTATTTATGTAATGGCTGCATTTTTAAGGAATTTATTGACCCAAATATTGTGCAAGTTATAAATTATAATATTAATAATAATAAATAAATAATAAGAATATATGTTAATTATAATAAATAATAATAATAATAATAATTAATGTTAATGGAAGAGTGTTATAGCCGAACACGCTTTTCATCTTATTCTCTTTTGCTTCAAACTCCATTCTTTCACCTTCATTTTATCGTCCGCTTCAGTGTCGTTTCCCTTCACCTTCTTCGCTGCTCGTCTGTTACCTTCATTCATCTCCCTCGCCTCTTCTTCTCCCATCATCAACGCCTATAACTCTCAACCTCTTCATCTACTATGGATTGTATAAGGTCAGACAAACCCAACCATTTTCGTAAGTTTTATTTTTACAACTCAGAAAAAAAAAAAAATTCCAGATTTGTGGGTTTCGATTTTTGCTTCGGAAATCACTTCTAAATCCGAGTAATAGCAAGCAATCAAGAGGAATTCGGATTTGGGCATCAATTGGTATGAAATTCGATTTTTTTATTTTAAGTTTCGAAAAATTTCTGTTTTCAATTTTTATTGTTGTTTCGATTTCTAATATTTATGGTTAGGTTAGTTGGATTTAAATTGGAGTTTTAGGGGTTTAATTGTCAAGAACCATATTTTTCAGAATCAAAGTTTGAAAATTTTTTCTGAAAATTTAGTTCGAATTTTCTGGAATTCGAAAATTGTATTCTGGAATTGGAGTTCGAAAGTTATACTGTAAATTTGAAGAATTTAGTTCGAAAATTTACTGAAATTATTTCTGAAATTTGAGAATGGGATGAGTATAGAATTCAAAGGTTTTCTGGATTTTAGGATTGAAATTTTCTATCTGATTTTGAAGAAAAACTGAAATGGTATTTTGTTCGATTATGATACTGAATTTTTGGAAGAATTGGGATAGTGTTTGGTTCGAAAATTTGTACGCGGGATTTAAGGAATTTCGAAACATATTTTGAAGTTTTGTATGTTAATTCGAAAATGGTGTTGAATAATATAAGAGTTAGGATTTTGTTAAGTTGTGTTAGAACTAAGTTAATTGAATATGGTTTTTTGATAATGTTGAAATGGATAATAGGAAATCCTTGATATCGGAGATTGTGGGAAGGTTTGTAGCTTGAACATTGTTAAGAAGCTTTGAGGTACGTAAAGGAAGTTGCAATTTTCCGCAAATTATTTTAAGTATTTCGTATTGTTTATTTTTGAAATGATTTTCGGATAGTAAGCATGCAAGAATTATTTTGAAAGATGATTTTTGATAAGAAATGTATTTTGTTGGAAAATAGAATTTTGAATAACATTTGATTGTGTGTGAAAAACTATTTTGAAAGGCCATGTTTGTCTTGATTCGGTGAATACGATTTGAGGTTTGTGAACTGTGGATATTTTCGTTTCGTTGTGTCTCGCATTGCGACGAGGATAAAAACGCGCATACTTTCGGCTCGTTGGCGACGAGAATAAAGAAACGCATTTCGTTTTGCCCGAGGACAGAGGGGGTATAATATCTGTCAATACCCTTCCAGCGGGTATAGTCTGGAATGATATCATTGTGTCACATCCGTATTTGAGTATGCATTCGTTTCATTTCAGCGTGGCTATGTCTAATGATTAATTTTATAATGTTAAGATATTATATGATATGGTTATTCATTTCCGTTACGTTTCATTGGTTATCTGTGCAGTTATTTCTGTTATGATTCCGTTTTGTGAAATTTAGTTCCGTTAACTGCTCGGATTAAACCATATATGTGTGAAAGTTATTTTGGATATGAAAGTATATTATTTTTCGTCACATTATGAAAAATGATGTTTTTGACCTTTATCAAATGTTTATTATGCTTACTATAAAATGCTGCAACTTACCTTTACCTGTAATGTGACATATTACAGATGGAGTTGAAGACTTAGACGATGCGGAGGATATTTAGATTTATTATGAAGTTTTGAGTATGTTGGCATGTTTAAGTTTTATTTTGAGGATATGAAACATTTACTTATGTTTTAGTTGGATATTGATATTTGAAGTTTATTTTGGTTTAGTTTTTGTTTTTATGATTTTGTTATTGTGGTTGTAGTGATCTGGTAGATCACAGGGCACAAGTTTTAAGAGGAGACTCTGCCCAAATTTTTCTAAGATAAAAGTCACGGGTAATAAGGTATTTAAGTCAACATCCGATAAGAATTAAAACGTTTCCGCTAAATAAAAGTTCAAAGTGATAACAAGATTTTGAATTGAGTGAAGCCTTGTATTCAAGCAATTGAATACGGCGTGCGACCCGTCTGGGCGGGCCGTCACAGTTGGTATCAGAGCCTTAGTTTATATGTTTGGGCTTAGACCTTTGCCTTAAGACTAAGCTTATTTAAGTTTGACTTGTTGGGAAGTTTTGGATTTAGAGTAATGGAGTTAAGCTTGAATCAGTACCTAAGATTTTATATGTGTGTGTGTTTGAACTTATGTGCATACTTGTTTTTTTTACTTGCCTTAAACATTTTAATTGTTTTGTTTAAACTAGTATCATTTATTCCGATAAAACTCTATTTTTACCGATAAAACTCTATTTTAAGATTTCAAATGGCTAGAGGAAGAACCAGTAGCAATCAGAGTGGTAGCCAAGAGCAGGACTCGAATCGCGACTCAGGAGATGGTCAGGATAGGAATGTGAATCAAGGTCAAGATGGAATCCCAAATATAAACGTGGGATCAATGAATGAGGTGGACATCACGAACATATGCCGCATCATAGCTGGAGTGTTACAACAAAATGTTGCTTCGGCACCACTACAGCCGGAACCACCGAGAAGGACTGAATTTGAGAGATTCCGGGCACTCCGACCACCGTACTTTGGAAACGAGACTGATCCAATGAAAGCTGAGGAATGGCTAACCAAGATTGAAGAATTACTGAAAGCCATAAACATTGCCGATGGAGAAAAAGTTACAGTGGTGACTCCATTTTTGGAAGGAAATGCAAAGCATTGGTGGACCTCAGTGGAAGTAAGTATGGAACGAAACTCCATTACGTGGACGATTTTTAGAGAGAAATTTTTGCAACAATATTTTCCTGACGCTGTCCGAATGGCTAAAGAAGATGAATTTTTGAGGCTGAGGCAAACTGAGAATATGACTGTGCTGGAATATTTGAGGAAGTTCCAAGGGCTGGGCAGATTCTGTCCTTTGTATTTGCAGTCTGAGAACAGCAAGATTACAAGGTTCAGACAAGGTCTTCGCACTGGCATCAGGCTCAAAGTAGCACCTCTTATGGATACAAAATTTGATATACTCATGGAGAGGGCATTGTTCGTGGAATCTGAACTGAGGAATCTTGAGACTCCTCAAAATCGAAAGAGAAAGCCTGAATTCAGAAACAGAGATCAGAGACCGTCAGCTCGCAGACAGATGATAGTTGAAACTAAGAAGAATGAAGTCTGTCCCAAGTGTAATCGGAGTCATACTGGGGAATGTTACTGGAACTCTGGAGGTTGCTTTAAATGTGGATCTAAAGATCATCGGATTAGAGATTGTCCCAGTCTGAAACAAACCTCAGGAACAAATCAACCACGTGGACAACAACAACGCAATCCAACTAGATTGTATGCTGTCCGTGCTGAAGAGGATCATGAATTGATCGGAGGTAAATTTAAATTCCTGAATCAAGATGTTTATGTGTTATTTGATTCTGGTGCTTCAAATTCCTTTATCTCTGAATCATGTGTGGGGAAACTTGATTTGCACTTCAGTCCTCTGTTACATTTAATGCAAGTATTGAGTCCATTAGGAAAGACAGTCACAATTAAATATGTATGCAATGATGTAACTGTGATGACCTGGGATTGGAGATGTTAATCCCGGAGTGTTAATAACCCCTAAAGTTGTTTTACGTGGCAATTGGAGTTTAATCGAGGTGTTGGGCCTTCCGGACTCGTTTATTTGGGTAGTTGGGATCGTTGGATCCCGAGGATGAGATTGTATTCACATTACGGTGTAAAACCTAAGAGTTGGGTTTTTAATGTGTCTCGGAATCTCGGGTGCTTGTGTGAGCACCGGTAGGGGGTTTTGGGGTTAGAGAGAGAGTTTTTGAAAACAGATGATTTTTAATGAATCACGATGTATTTGTGGGGCTATTAGTATTTCGGGGTATTTTGCTATAAATACAAGTTGAACCCGAGATTTTTATTAAAAATCCCATTTTAGCCCCAACCCGCCTCCCTCTCTCTCTCCCGCCGATTCCCGACTTCCCCCAGCCCCGCGCACGAAAATGCCTCGCTCGCCGCCGTCCGGCCGCCGTTCGGCGCGTGCGACCTATCACCGGCTTCGTCTCGTCGATGCGCAGCTATCCCCTCCGTCAATTCGAAGTTTCGTCGCGTTTTGAAGTCGGATTTTGCAGATGAGCGTCGATCCCCAAAAGCTAGGGTTCATCGATTTCGAACGTTTTGCTTCCGATTTTCGATTGGGTAACCTCCCTTACCCCTTTTTCGTCATTTTCGTGTATTTCCCTGCCATTATTGTGTTCGAATTTGAAGAATTATAAGGGTTCGAATTTAAGGGCTTGTTTGGGTTCGAATTTAAGGGGTTTGAGTTCGAAAATTGGGGGTTTTTGGCAAGGGGTGTTGATTCTTGCTTGGATAGCTTAATTCACATTTTAGATGAATTATGGTATTTAATTGGGTTCGAAATTGTGAGATTAGGGTTCACTTTTTGTAGGGTATTCTTGAACAAATTTCGACATTGTCTCATTTATTTCCCTCCCTGCATGTACCCTGCCCTGGGTCTTTTAAATGATTTATTGTCGTGTGTTGACAATATTTTGAGGGTTATGGATGTGCTTGAGCATGTGTTACATGTTCGTAAATAATTGTGAATTATTTATCGTGTTAGCACATCGTTCCTCGGGGCATGGAACTCGAGCAAGGTTTGGCTCGGACTTCGAGGATTTAAGGTACGTTTAGCGTACGAGCATAGCTTAAATGATGTTTTATAAGTACGATGCATGATTTAAAATACATGAAATGTTTTACTATGATGGCACCGGGACTTGGTTACGTTATTTTGATTCACATGGTGAAATGCTTGGTGCCGCTATGAAGCGAGCAAATGATGGGTGTGGTCGCTACGGAGCGAACACCAGTAGTATGACGCTACTTTGAAGTAAGAAATGAAAATGTGGTATTGATTAGATATCTAGGATATCTGTATTTTATTCCCTATTGGTAATGAATAGGAACAGAGACGTAGTTAATCAGAGAAGTGATTAACTAGTATCGAAAGTTAAGGAAATCTCAATATGATATCTAGAATTATGATAATTGCTAGATAAAGAAAGATGTTATGAAATGTTGTTAATTCGAAACTGGTTAGGGTTAACCAATATGATGATTAACTGCATATTCAGGATTTGATGATTTATCTGTTTTGAGAACAGGGTTATTACAGGGGTACGCTAGGATGAGGATGATACCATCCAGGAAGTGTCACATATGTTCCACAATATTTACATTTTCGTAAATTATGTATTATGTCATTATGATTATGAAATTGTGGAATTGGTATGCTCACCCGTTGGCGGCTGTCTCTGTTGGGGGCAGGTGAACAGGTACATCGATGGCTTTGGAGATGAGCTCGAGCTGTTGATTGGATGTACTCTCAGGATCGTGGTACCAGGGCTTGATGGAGCACGGTATCGTATAGAGTACCTATATATATATACCCATGATGGTTATACACATATTTATGATGCTCGCATGTGAGCACGATTATACTTGTTTATGGGTTGTATATAAAGGCATGAGCCTTTCTCTCTTTCATTCTATGTTGCATGCAATTAGAGGTAGAATTGCTAAAGGTTATGAGAGTCATTGGTGTATTGTGGGTGTTGAAACCCACTTTTGTTGCCATATGTGTGGTGTCTTCCCTGGCTGGGAATTTACTTGATATTGCTGCATTCTGATGAGTATTATGTTTTCCCTGGCCGGGAATTATATTATGTGTTGTACTTTTATTTCGGGATAGCTCTATTTATGGGGAGACTCTGCCCAAATTTTTATAAAAGTCCACAATGCAAAAAGTGATGTAATGGGCGAACTCTATGAGTCTCTTGTTATTAGGATGATGAACTTATAACATTGTATGTTAAAGAAAACTTTGTAATTGCCATTCAATGGTAAAGTATCATCTGAGTTTCCCGAATGATTTTATGGAAAGCATGGGCCACACATAATGATTAATACACTAATCAAGGGTTAAGTATATGGGGTCCTTACATTAGTGGTATCAGAGCAATGGTTGCTCATTGGGGCTGTTGAGGGCCTAGGAAGTTATTGATAGCACATATTTATGCATGATGGCATTAATGTTATACGACATGACTAATTGTTTATGTGCTTTTATGATATGAAAAGTGGTATTGCTAACCATTGTGGTTGCAGGAATCGTGTGGGACACGATAGGATGACATTAATAGTGATGTCTAACACTCTATGTGCTACGTGCCAAGGAATCTGATTTTGGAGAAAATCAGGGAAAAGAAAGATATGACGTATTGTCTGAGGACAGACTGGGTAGACAACCGACAGTGGAATACTTCGGTATGGTCTCAATTATTATTGAATATACTAATGCGTTTGTTCATGTAATGTTCGAGCAAGGAAGGTACGTAAGAGACGTACGAGCATCGGACGGTAAACCATACCCTTACATATTATAATGATGATTATGATAAGTAAGTTATGATGATGATGTTTATGATGAGTAAAGATGATATGATGTTTATGATGATGATTATGATAAGTAAGTTACGATGATGATGTTTATGATAAGTAAAGATGATATGATGTTTATGATGATGATTATGATAAGTAAGTTAAGATGATGATGTTTATGATAAGTAAAGATGATATGATGTTTATGATGATGATTATGATAAGTAAGTTATGATGATGATGTTTATGATGAGTAAAGATGATATGATGTTTATGATGATGATTATGATAAGTAAGTTAAGATGATGATGTTTATGATAAGTAAAGATGATATGATGTTTATGATGATGATTATGATAAGTAAGTTATGATGATGATGTTTATGATAAGTAAAGATGATATGATGTTTATGATGATGATTATGATAAGTAAGTTATGATGATGATGTTTATGATGAGTAAAGATGATATGATGTTACGATGATGTTTACGATGATGATGATTATGACGATGTTTATGATGACGTATATGAGATTGGGTGAGATGCCCATGTGGTAAGATGCCACACAATGTTTATGATATGGTAAGACGCCATATGATTGGGTGAGATGCCCATGTGGTAAGATGCCACACAATGTTTATGATATGGTAAGACGCCATATGATTGGGTAAGATGCCCATGTGGTAAGATGCCACACGATGATTATGTTATGGTAAGATGCCATATGACGGGGTAAGATGCCCATATGGTAAGAGGCCATACGATGTTATTATGTGGTAAGACGCCACGGGGTAAGATGCCCATATGGTAAGAGGCCATACAATGTTATTATGTGGTAAGACGCCACGGGGGTAAGATGCCCATATGGTAAGAGGCCATACGATGTTATTATGTGGTGAAACGCCACGGGGTAAGATGCCCATATGGTAAGAGGCCATACAATGTTATTATGTGGTAAGACGCCACGGGGTAAGATGCCCATATGGTAAGAGGCCATACAATGTTATTATGTGGTAAGACGCCACGGGGTAAGATGCCCATATGGTAAGAGGCCATACGATGTTATTATGTGGTGAAACGCCATGGGGTAAGATGCACATATGGTAAGAGGCCATACAATGTTATTATGTGGTAAGACGCCACGGGGTAAGATGCCCATATGGTAAGAGGCCATACAATGTTATTATGCGGTAAGACGCCACGGGGTAAGATGCCCATATGGTAAGAGGCCATACGATGTTATTATGTGATAAGATGCCACAGGGTAAGATGCCCATGTGCATGAATATGAACCAGGGAAAATGAAAAGAAGTTAATGAATAACCAGCAAGCTTACTCAACTATGATTTCGTACATTTACTGTTATAGCTATAAGATAATGATGCTTATATGATGATGATGTATAAGATGATGATGCTTATATGATGATGATGTATAAGATGATGATGCTTATATGATGATGATGTATAAGATGATGATGTATAAGATGATGATGCTATAAGATGATGATGTATAAGATGATGATGCTATGAGATGATGATGCTTATAAGATGATGATGTATAAGATGATGATGCTATAAGATGATGATGTATAAGATGATGATGCTATGAGATGATGATGCTTATATGATGATGATGTATAAGATGATGATGCTATAAGATGATGATGTATAAGATGATGATGCTATAAGATGATGATGTATAGGATGATGATGCTATGAGATGATGATGCTCATAAGATGATGATGTATAAGATGATGATGCTATAAGATGATGATGCTATAAGATGATGATGTATAAGATGATGATGCTATAAGATGATGATGCTTATATGATGATGATGTATAAGATGATGATGCTATAAGATGACGATGCTTATGTGATGATGATGTTATAAGATGATGATATTTATGAAATGATGATGCTCATAGGATGAAGATGTTATAAGATGGTGATAATTATAAGATGATGATTTTAATCATTCATGTCAAGAATTAATGACTATATGCATGGCTATGAAACAGGGACATTGGAGTGTCCAGGGTGTATAGGCATTAGAGGAATGTTGGGTAAAGACCCACTACTCTATTGATTTTCTTCCCACAGTATGGTGTGCCGTGCGGGAACGTCCATCTTATTGGTAGGTTTGAGGTGAACCTAGAGAGGCAGCGACTAGTTTGTCTGCCGTGTGTGTGCAGCACCAAGAGGGGCTTGTTAGAGCCGTTATACTGCTCGTAGGAACCAAGTGTGGCAAATCGTAAGGTGATACGATGTGGATTGTGGTGGACTCTAGTAGTCACCATGTCATCGAGGTTGAGGTTGAGGTTGTGCATGCCTCACTGAAACGTGTATACGTTATGTTTAATCTTGGTGAGACTTGTTTGTGACAGCTCATGATGTTGGAGTACCAACAAGAGAGTCATCAGGTCGTCGTTGATTCGATCTGGGAATCCATGTATTTGGGATGCAATGGGTTTATTGCATGTCCTTTCAAGCTTGAAACTCTGAGGAGTCTCGATTGTTTGTTTATGACCAGGATGTGGTTCTTGGGATATCCAGAGGTGGACATCTTATGAGATAACTTTTGTGTGAATCTGTGGCCGTGAGTTGCCCAATTTGAGTTGCAATTATGCGACTGCTCCTTCGATAGAGGAGGTTTGAAAGTGGAAACCAGGTTTGGTGTGTGTACACCGTGGAATACTAGTGTTTCCCTCGTAACGATGTATGTTAGACATCGTGAGTCATGATAGAGATGTCTTTGAATGATATCTACGATGGAATCGGGAGCAATTCGAATCCTTGCAGTTTCAGTTGACTAACTGCTTTTGGATTGTTAGCGTTGAGTTGTGCTGACGCTCTTTGACGTTATGATGGATTTGGAAGTCTATTCCACTCCAGAGTTGACACGAGGTCAACGTTCTCTCGGTTGAGGTGTCATTCATGATGCGTTCTTACTAGTGGTATCAGAACGAAGGATGACTGTCCGATCTACGGTCGTAAGTATTGGTTGTTTGCAGTCAGGAGGGACTGACTTTTGGGATGAACCGCATCGAGGCACGTTTCGCCTCTTGGGTGATATATTGGTTTTGGGTAAGTCGCCCTGTTTCAGAGTTTGATGAGAGGTAAGTATCCTCGCGTTTATTAATACGATTCTGTTATGATCAAGAATCGAGGTTATGGCTCCATGTTGTTGTGTAGCCCGGGTGTTACGTGATATACCGGTGCTAATTTCGAGGACGAAATTCTTTTAGTGGGGGATATTGTGATGACCTGGGATTGGAGATGTTAATCCCGGAGTGTTAATAACCCCTAAAGTTATTTTACGTGGCAATTGGAGTTTAATCGAGGTGTTGGGCCTTCCGGACTCGTTTATTTGGGTAGTTGGGATCGTTGGATCCCGAGGATGAGATCGTATTCACATTACGGTGTAAAACCTAAGAGTTGGGTTTTTAATGTGTCGGAATCTCGGGTGCTTGTGTGAGCACCGGTAGGGGGTTTTGGGGTTAGAGAGAGAGTTTTTGAAAACAGATGATTTTTAATGAATCACGATGTATTTGTGGGGCTATTAGTATTTCGGGGTATTTTGCTATAAATACAAGTGAACCCGAGATTTTTATTAAAAATCCCATTTTAGCCCCAACCGCCTCCCTCTCTCTCTCCCGCCGATTCCCGACTTCCCCCCAGCCCCGCGCACGACAACGCCTCGCTCGCCGCCGTCCGGCCGCCGTTCGGCGCGTGCGACCTATCACCGGCTTCGTCTCGTCGATGCGCAGCTATCCCCTCCGTCAATTCGAAGTTTCGTCGCGTTTTGAAGTCGGATTTTGCAGATGAGCGTCGATCCCCAAAAGCTAGGGTTCATCGATTTCGAACGTTGTGCTTCCGATTTTCGATTGGGTAACCTCCCTTACCCCTTTTTCGTCATTTTCGTGTATTTCCCTACCATTATTGTGTTCGAATTTGAAGAATTATAAGGGTTCGAATTTAAGGGCTTGTTTGGGTTCGAATTTAAGGGGTTTGAGTTCGAAAATTGGGGGTTTTTGGCAAGGGGTGTTGATTCTTACTTGGATAGCTTAATTCACATTTTAGATGAATTATGGTATTTAATTGGGTTCGAAATTGTGAGATTAGGGTTCGATTTTTGTAGGGTATTCTTGAACAAATTTCGACATTGTCTCATTTATTTCCCTCCCTGCATGTACCCTGCCCCGGGTCTTTTAAATGATTTATTGTCGTGTGTTGACAATATTTTGAGGGTTATGGATGTGCTTGAGCATGTGTTACATGTTCGTAAATAATTGTGAATTATTTATCGTGTTAGCACATCGTTCCTCGGGGCATGGAACTCGAGCAAGGTTTGGCTCGGACTTCGAGGATTTAAGGTACGTTTAGCGTACGAGCATAGCTTAAATGATGTTTTATAAGTACGATGCATGATTTAAAATACATGAAATGTTTTACTATGATGGCACCGGGACTTGGTTACGTTATTTTGATTCACATGGTGAAATGCTTGGTGCCGCTATGAAGCGAGCAAATGATGGGTGTGGTCGCTACGGAGCGAACACCAGTAGTATGACGCTACTTTGAAGTAAGAAATGAAAATGTGGTATTGATTAGATATCTAGGATATCTGTATTTTATTCCCTATTGGTAATGAATAGGAACAGAGACGTAGTTAATCAGAGAAGTGATTAACTAGTATCGGAAGTTAAGGAAATCTCAATATGATATCTAGAATTATGATAATTGCTAGATAAAGAAAGATGTTATGAAATGTTGTTAATTCGAAACTGGTTAGGGTTAACCAATATGATGATTAACTGCATATTCAGGATTTGATGATTTATCTGTTTTGAGAACAGGGTTATTACAGGGGTACGCTAGGATGAGGATGATACCATCCAGGAAGTGTCACATATGTTCCACAATATTTACATTTTCGTAAATTATGTATTATGTCATTATGATTATGAAATTGTGGAATTGGTATGCTCACCCCGTTGGGGGCTGTCTCTGTTGGGGGCAGGTGAACAGGTACATCGATGGCTTTGGAGATGAGCTCGAGCTGTTGATTGGATGTACTCTCAGGATCGTGGTACCAGGGCTTGATGGAGCACGGTATCGTATAGAGTACCTATATATATATATACCCATGATGGTTATACACATATTTATGATGCTCGCATGTGAGCATGATTATACTTGTTTATGGGTTGTATATAAAGGCATGAGCCTTTCTCTCTTTCATTCTATGTTGCATGCAATTAGAGGTAGAATTGCTAAAGGTTATGAGAGTCATTGGTGTACTGTGGGTGTTGAAACCCACTTTTGTTGCCATATGTGTGGTGTCTTCCCTGGCTGGGAATTTACTTGATATTGCTGCATTCTGATGAGTATTATGTTTTCCCTGGCCGGGGAATTATATTATGTGTTGTACTTTTATTTCGGGATAGCTCTATTTATGGGGAGACTCTGCCCAAATTTTTATAAAAGTCCACAATGCAAAAAGTGATGTAATGGGCGAACTCTATGAGTCTCTTGTTATTAGGATGATGAACTTATAACATTGTATGTTAAAGAAAACTTTGTAATTGCCATTCAATGGTAAAGTATCATCTGAGTTTCCCGAATGATTTTATGGAAAGCATGGGCCACACATAATGATTAATACACTAATCAAGGGTTAAGTATATGGGGTCCTTACAGTAACACTGATTGTGGAAAGCGAAGAATTCAAAGCCAACCTGTTCATCATCAACATGAAAGAATTTGATATAATTCTTGGAATGGATTGGTTGAGTAGTGCAAAGGCTCGCATTGACTGTTACCGAAGGATCATAACTCTACAAACGAATTCGGGTAAAGAGATCTGTTATGAAGGCGTGAGCCTGCATGAACGATTTTGTGGCAATGTCTCTGAAGTGGAAGCAAAAAATAAATAAGATTTGCACGGTGGAAAGAATTCTCAGATGTTTTCCAAGTGGATTTGCCAGGACTGCCACCAATTCGAAGCACGGAATTTTCTATTGATATTATTCCGGGATCGGAACCGATATCCAAAGCACCTTACAGGATGGCACCAGCAGAGCTAAAAGAATTGAAAAGTCAATTGAAGGAACTACAAGATAAAGGTTTCATAAGGCCTAGTGTGTCACCTTGGGGAGCACCGGTACTGTTTGTAAAGAAAAAGGATGGCAGCATGAGAATGTGCATTGACTACAGGGAGTTGAATCGAATCACTGTGAAGAATAAATATCCGCTACCAAGGATTGACGATTTATTCGATCAATTACAAGGTGCACTCGAAGATTGATTTGAGATCTGGGTATCATCAACTCAGAATCAAGGAGCAAGATATTCACAAAACTGCATTTCGAACCAGATATGGACATTATGAATTTCTGGTGATGCCTTTCGGACTTACGAATGCACCTGCAGCATTTATGGCATTAATGAATCACGTATTCCGAGAATGGCTCGACAACATCATAGTATTCATTGATGACATATTGATTTATTCCAAATCAAAGGAAGAACATGAAGAACATTTGAAGTTGACATTGGAGAGACTACGACAACATCAATTATTTGCAAAGTTCGAGAAATGTGACTTCTGGTTGGATTCTGTATCATTTCTTGGACACATCATTGATACTCAAGGAATCCGAGTAGACTCAGCAAAGATTCAAGCCATTACCAATTGGAAAGTTCCGACATCAGTAACAGAAATTCGAAGTTTCTGGGATTGGCTGGATATTACCGAAAATTTGTGGAAGGATTTTCTCGAGTTGCATTACCACTTACAAAGTTGACTAGAAAGGGAGTAAAGTTTGAATGGGATTCTAAGTGTCAGGCAAGTTTTGAGAAGTTGAAAGATCTACTTGTGACGGCACCTATTCTTACATTGCCGGATGGACATGAAGGATTTTGTATCTACAGTGATGCATCAAAGGAGGGGTTAGGTTGTGTACTTATGCAAAATGGAAAGGTGATTGCATATGCTTCACGACAGTTGAAAGAACACGACATAAGGTACCCCACTCATGATCTGGAACTGGCAGCAGTGGTTTTTGCGCTGAAGTTATGGCGACATTACTTGTACGGAACCACATGTGATATCTACACTGATCACAAGAGCTTAAAGTATATTTTTACTCAAAAGGAGTTGAATATGAGACAGAGAAGATGGTTAGAGCTGATCAAGGACTATGATGTGAAATTGCACTATCATCCTGGAAAGAGTAATGCGGTAGCTGATGCATTAAGCAGGAAGAGTTACGGATCAATGCTATTGACTACGCAACAGAAACTCATTGACGAGATGTCAAAGTTAAATCTGAATGTCGAATCAAGAGATGACCAAAATGGGACGACGATATTGTGTAATCTCATGGTGCAACCTGATCTTATTCTCAGGATTAAGGAAGCACAATCAAAAGATCCTATGTGGCAGACTTTATCACAAAAGGCTCAATCAAACCAAGAAAATTTTAGAATGCATGAAGATGGGACTTTGAGATTCAATGATAGACTATTCGTTCCAGCTGTATCAACACTCAGGGGCGAAGTCTTACAAGATTCACATCAGACAATATTGGCCATGCATCCAGGACAGAATAAAATGTATCAAGATGTGAAACAATTATTTTGGTGGCCAGGAATGAAGCAAGATGTCGTAAAGTTTGTGTCCAAGTGTTTAGTGTGTCAACAAGTGAAAGTTGGAAGACAAAAGCCAGCAGGGACACTGAGAAACTTGGATATACCAACTGGAAATGGGAGCATATTACTATGGATTTTGTGACCGGATTGCCCAAAACTACGACACAAAAGGATTCAGTTTGGGTTATTGTTGATCGACTTACTAAGTGTGCTCACTTTATACCGATGAAGAAGACTACATCAATGAATGATTTAGCACGGCTTTACATTGATCAAGTGGTGTGTTTGCATGGGATACCAGTCAGTATCATATCAGATCGAGATGCTCGATTCACATCTCAATTCTGGAAGAGTTTACAATCTGTGTTGGGAACGAATTTGAAATACAGTACAGCTCCATCCACAGACGGTGAGAACGATTCAAATTCTTGAGGATTTACTTAGAACATGTATTTTGGATTTTCAAGGACAGTGGGATCGTCATCTGAAACTGGCAGAGTTTGTGTACAATAACAGTTATCAATCCAGTATTCAAATGGCACCATTCGAGGCTTTGTATGAAAAGAAATGTCGAACACCGCAGTGTTGGTTTGATGTTGGCAAGAAAGTATTGGAAGGACCAGAGTTAATCAAACTCACGAATGAAAATGTTTCCATCATCAAACAGAGGTTACTTACAGCTCAGAGTCGACAGAAAAGTTGGGCTGATGTTCGCAGACGAGATTTAGAATTCCAGCAAGGGGATAAGGTATACTTGAAAGTATCACCATTCAGAGGAGTAATGAGGTTTGGTAAGCATGGGAAGTTAAGTCCGAGATTCATTGGACCATATGAAATTCTGGAAAGAATAGGAACTTTGGCATATCGACTTGCTCTACCTCCGGAACTAGATCGAGTACATAATGTATTTCACGTCTCGATGCTCAGGAAGTATGTTCCAGATGAAAGTCATGTGCTTAAGGCAACAGAGATTGAGATATCGAAGGAATGCACATATTCAGAATATCCTATCAAGATACTCGACCGTCAAGAGAGAATTCTACGAACTAAGATAATTCCCTTTGTAAAGGTTCAATGAAGCAATCATTCACCTGATGAAGCAACATGGGAAAAAGAAGAAGAACTATATGCTAAATATCCAGATGTAAAATGCAATGCAAGTTTCGAGGACGAAACTTTTTAGAATGTATGGAGATTGTAATGGCTGCATTTTTAAGGAATTTATTGACCCAAATATTGTGCAAGTTATAAATTATAATATTAATAATAATAAATAAATAATAAGAATATATGTTAATTATAATAAATAATAATAATAATAATAATTAATGTTAATTGAAGAGTGTTATAGCCGAACACGCTTTTCATCTTATTCTCTTTTGCTTCAAACTCCATTCTTTCACCTTCATTTTATCGTCCGCTTCAGTGTCGTTTCCCTTCACCTTCTTCGCTGCTCGTCTGTTACCTTCATTCATCTCCCTCGCCTCTTCTTCTCCCATCATCAACGCCTATAACTCTCAACCTCTTCATCTACTATGGATTGTATAAGGTCAGACAAACCCAACCATTTTCGTAAGTTTTATTTTTACAACTCAGAAAAAAAAAAAAAAAATTCCAGATTTGTGGGTTTCGATTTTTGCTTCGGAAATCACTTCTAAATCCGAGTAATAGCAAGCAATCAAGAGGAATTCGGATTTGGGCATCAATTGGTATGAAATTCGATTTTTTTATTTAAGTTTCGAAAAATTTCTGTTTTCAATTTTTATTGTTGTTTCGATTTTTAATTTTTATGGTTAGGTTAGTTGGATTTAAATTGGAGTTTTAGGGGTTTAATTGTCAAGAAAAACACCATATTTTTCAGAATCAAAGTTTGAAAATTTTTTCTGAAAATTTAGTTCGAATTTTCTGGAATTCGAAAATTGTATTCTGGAATTGGAGTTCGAAAGTTATACTGTAAATTTGAAGAATTTAGTGCGAAAATTTACTGAAATTATTTCTGAAATTTGAGAATGGGATGAGTATAGAATTCAAAGGTTTTCTGGATTTTAGGATTGAAATTTTCTATCTGATTTTGAAGAAAAACTGAAATGGTATTTTGTTCGATTATGATACTGAATTTTTGGAAGAATTGGGATAGTGTTTGGTTCGAAAATTTGTACGCGGGATTTTAAGGAATTTCGAAACATATTTTGAAGTTTTGTATGTTAATTCGAAAATGGTGTTGAATAATATAAGAGTTAGGATTTTGTTAAGTTGTGTTAGAACTAAGTTAATTGAATATGGTTTTTTGATAATGTTGAAATGGATAATACGAAATCCTTGATATCGGAGATTGTGGGAAGGTTTGTAGCTTGAACATTGTTAAGAAGCTTTGAGGTACGTAAAGGAAGTTGTAATTTTCCGCAAATTATTTTAAGTATTTCGTATTGTTTATTTTTGAAATGATTTTCGGATAGTAAGCATGCAAGAATTATTTGAAAGATGATTTTTGATAAGAAATGTATTTTGTTGGAAAATAGAATTTTGAATAACATTTGATTGTGTGTGAAAAACTATTTTGAAAGGCCATGTTTGTCTTGATTCGGTGAATACGATTTGAGGTTTGTGAACTGTGGATATTTTCGTTTCGTTGTGTCTCGCATTGCGACGAGGATAAAAACGCGCATACTTTCGGCTCGTTGGAGACGAGAATAAAGAAACGCATTGCGTTTTGCCCGAGGACAGAGGGGGTATAATATCTGTCAATACCCTTCCAGCGGGTATAGTCTGGAATGATATCATTGTGTCACATCCGTATTTGAGTATACATTCGTTTCATTTCAGCGTGGCTATGTCTAATGATTAATTTTATAATGTTAAGATATTATATGATATGGTTATTCGTTTCGTTACGTTTCATTGGTTATCTGTGCAGTTATTTCTGTTATGATTCCGTTTTGTGAAATTTAGTTCCGTTAACTGCTCGGATTAAACCATATATGTGTGAAAGTTATTTTGGATATGAAAGTATATTATTTTTCGTCACATTATGAAAAATGATGTTTTTGACCTTTTATCAAATGTTTATTATGCTTACTATAAAATGCTGCAACTTACCTTTACCTGTAATGTGACATATTACAGATGGAGTTGAAGACTTAGACGATGCGGAGGATATTTAGATTTATTATGAAGTTTTGAGTATGTTGGCATGTTTAAGTTTTATTTTGAGGATATGAAACATTTACTTATGTTTTAGTTGGATATTGATATTGAAGTTTATTTTGGTTTAGTTTTTGTTTTTATGATTTTGTTATTGTGGTTGTAGTGATCTGGTAGATCACAGGGCACAATTTTTAAGAGGAGACTCTGCCCCAAATTTTCTAAGATAAAAGTCACGGGTAATAAGGTATTTAAGTCAACATCCGATAAGAATTAAAACGTTTCCGCTAAATAAAAGTTCAAAGTGATAACAAGATTTTGAATTGAGTGAAGCCTTGTATTCAAGCAATTGAATACGGCGGGCGACCCGTCTGGGCGGGCCGTCACAATTTATGTTGAGGATAAATGATACATTGTTGTTGTATTGAATTCATAGTTGGGTATCATATTTTCAATGATAATACTGAACTTGACATTATGAAAGTGCGTGAGTTTGAACAGGAACTGTGTGTGGAGCTATACAGATTCGGAATTATACAGGGAGTATATTTTATGAGTTTTGAATAATCTAAATTGTTGCATTATGATTTTGTATGTTGATTTGTGATTGAATATTGAGTTGGAGTGTGCTCACCCTGTGTGGGGGCTGTTTCTGTTGAAACAGGTACAACAGGTACGATGCTGCCTTGGAGTGCTAGTCTCGAACCTTGTTGGATGATGCTTCCAGAAGTGTAGTATGAGATTGAGCCGATATACGAGGTTGAGTTGTTAGTATTTATACTAATTATGCATCCGGATGAGTATCCGTTATTCGTTGCTCTTTTGTGAGCACTTGTATCTGTATATGGACCGTATAAGGGGTGTTGAAACCCACTTTTGTTGTCTTATTAGTGTGGTTTCTTCCCTGGCTCGGAATTTACTTATTGTTTCTGTATTCTGTTTAGTATTGTGTTGTCCCTGGTCGGGAGTTATGTTATGTGATGTGTTTTTATTTCCGGATAGCTCAGTTTATGGGGAGACTCTGCCCAAATTTTATAAAAAACCCACAAGGTAAAAGCGGTGTAATGGGGATGGTAATGGGTGAAATCCTTGAGTCTAATTGTTGGTAGAGATGATCATATAAAGTTGAACATTATTTATGTCATGGGATATGGGAAACATTAATGATTCTTTTTATAGAATGAAAAGAAAAATGACAAATTTATACACATACGACGTCATAAATGAACTAATGACGAGTTTAAGTGTTGGGGCCTTACATTAGTGGTATCAGAGCAGTGGTTGCTCTTTGGGGCTGTTAAGGGCCTAGGAAGTTATTGATAGCACCTATTTATGCATGATGGCATTAATGTTGTATGACACAACTAGTTGTTTATGTGCTTTTATGATATGAAAAGTGGTGTTGCTATCATTATAATTGCAGAATCGTGTAGAATGTGATGGGATGGCATTAATGGTGTGTCTAGCACTTCATGTATTATGTGTTAAGGGATCTGATTATGTAGGAAAATCAGGAAATGTGTGACGTACGGGCTTCGGACGGTTAAAACGTATTACACCTTTGATTATGTATATCGTGGATAGTGACCCTTACATGTGATGGTATATGTGAAATGATGTGATATATATTGTGATAATGGAATCAAAACTGTTGTGTTCGATTATTGTGGTAAATTGAGTGAATGTTCCTGTAGAGCCTTTATCTCCGAGCGAGGGAGGGTACTTGCCGCTGTCATATGAAGCGATGGTAGTATGATATTTGCCGCTGTCAGTCTAAGCGAGGTACATGCCGCTGTCATTGTCGAAGCGAGGGATATCTATGATGCCGCTATATGTCGAAGCGAGGGGTCCTAAAATCTCTCTGGTGTATTGGGACCGGAACAGTCACAATTCTAGTGATTAATGTGGAATATTGTGGTTATAACTGGAACGTGTATCGATCATTATATTGTGAACTATTGTTATTAACCTGGATGCAGGTACATGGAGCTAGTGGAAGTTCCGGTGGTTGTTATATTCGAGCGAGGGAGGTCTCTGCCGCTGTCATATGAAGCGATGGTAATATGATTTTGCCGCTGTCATGTCCGAAGCGATTGTACATGCCGCTTGTTAGTTCCGGACTTTACCAATAAGGTTTTAAGATGACAAAACATATCAGACCGGATTGAGAGAAATCAGACTGACCAGATCGATCGCTCAAAACAGATCAAGCTGATAAGGCATATCGCATATCAGACCGGATCGATAGAATCAGACTGACAAGATCGAAGCTTCAGATCGATCTCATTCTTATCAGATCAGAGCAGTCAAGGATGAATAAAGATTGGTTCTTCAGTCCAAATCATTAACGGCTATTTATGAAGCATTTAATGTCACAATTAATGCTGAAAAAGACCATAGACTGAAAGATTACCATAAAGGTAAGAAGACAAAGAAGAGCTTACCTGACAGTCGCCGAAAGCATGAACCAGAACGGCAAGTACCCTAAAGAAGAAGATTGTAGCTTACTCAGAGTTTAAGCAAGAGTCAAGAGTTGCACATTAAGGGAAATAATGTCGTTGGAACATGCAACTATAAAAGGATGCAACAACAGATCTCAAGAAAGAGCCTGATCAATCGAAATACGCACAAGAAAGCAAAACAGCACAAGCTTACAAGCTCAGAAGCTCTCGAGCTGAAATTCTTCTTAAGCACGAGTACATTGTAATATTTGATCATTTAGGATCACTGTGTGCATAGACTAAAGTCTATCTTGTGTATTCTGTATTGAAATATAGAAGTGAGAAACTATTGTAACTGTCAGACAGAGTGTGTCTGAACAGATCGAGTGACTAGGAGTTTTTGATATCCCCGAAATGATAAGGTGTTATTTAAACATTAATCATTGTTGTGAAAATTATGGTATTAATTCTTGTGTTGAATTAATAATATTGGGAAATGCATGTGAGGGTGCATGTGTTATATGTTGGGATTTTGGGGTTGTGGCATGATTATTTGGGGTGTGTGTTAATCGTTTTGGTGAAGCATGTTTAAATGGGAATTGAAGTATTTTATTAAGAAAATACTATAAAATATCATGTGAGGATATTTTAATACATCGTGCTAAATACCGGGACCAAAACTTAACAATCATCTTAACCACACACTCAACCACCCCCCTTGACCCATACCCTGCTTGCCAGCTGCCAGCTGCTCACCCATACCTCTTGGCCCATCTCCAACTTCATCTTACCTTGTCTGAAATCACTCCATTTCTCTCCACAAATCGTCCAACATTGCTGAGCAAGCTAGAAGGAGTTCAACCATTTTTGTTGCTTTGAAGCCCTTCCAAAAATCGGAGCAAAAGAGGTTGAGAAACCATGTTCTGGTTTTTTGAATTTAGTTGTTAAGTTCATGCTTTTTGTGGTGTTAATAAAATGGCATGTTAGATTTGGTTTCTTAAAACCTTCGATTTAATGCTTTATATAGTGTTGTTCTGAAGCTTCCAGTATTTTTCCTTGAGCATGTTACATGTTTTATGTGGCGGGTTTAAGCATGTAAGTATAGTGTTCGAAAATCTGGGTATGTGTGTGCCCTGTTTTCTGGAAAAATATGGGATGGGTAGTGATATTGTGAAGGTGTCATCATGCATGTTAGCTATGTTTTAGTAAACCTTTGGGTTGAGTACATACATGGTAGTTTTGTGAAACCCTTGGCATTTTATTCGAGCAAAATTCATGACTTATGTGGTAGATGTCATTGCTTGAAAGTGGGTACTCAAAAACCTGGGCAAGGGGAAAACAATGCCCTGTTTTTCAGAAAAGTTGGTTGAGTACTGATGTTAATAGGTGATTTTAATGCATGTGGGTTTGTGTTTAGGGTATACATTTTATATGAATGCACTCAGGGTAGTGTATTGTAGCTGCTAATATGTTTGTTTGGGCATGTTGTATGTCTTACATGTTAGATCGAAGGGTATGAAAATCAGTGTTAGAGCATTCTGGAAAATGTCGCGCACAGACCATGTGGCGATCGATCGCCACAAATGGGGAGATCGATCGCCGAAGTCCAGTAGCCAAAATCAAAGGCACGTGATCGATCGCCATGAATGGCGCGATCGATCGCCATGGGCCAGTGAAGTTTGGCGATTCGATCGCCTCGTGGTAGCGATCGATCGCCAGAGGCAGAGTTACGAAAAAAAAATGATATTTTGTTGGATTTTTTTGATTTTGGATTATAAATTGACATCTAATATTGTGTTGTACACTGGTGTAGAGCCTTCACAGACGGCTACACAACGCAGGGGATAGAGTCCCACCACACACTACATTTTGGAAAGGTACGTAAGCGACGTACGGGCATCCCAATGGTAACTTGTACTTTATGTTTGTCTTTTGACACATGAGAAATGCAATGTGATGCATTAAGAGTTTGATACATGTTATTATGCATTGTGATTGCATATTGTGATGTGGAATAAAATAGATGTATTCCACGAGTCAGGGGTGATCACAGTGAAGGTTTTAATGCTTACGCTTTACCGCTATATATGTGGAGCGGGAGGGGGGAGGCTCGCTTGCACATGGAGGTGGGGTATACCATACCAAGCGAGGATGAGATACCGCTGGTATGAAGAAGCGAGGATGAGATACCGCTTGTGTTGAAATTATGAAGCGAAAAAGCATTTACAATAACTGATGATGACTGACTCAAGAAAAAGAGATGATATGTCATGACATTTCTTTATGAGACCATATGTTCATATAGTGAGTTGTTTATGAATTATGGTACATGGTACAGGGACAACCAATAGGCGTTGTAAATGCGATGAAAATACAGGAAGTGTTTTGTATTATGATTTATGCATTTACGCCTTACGTATTCATATGTTGTTGTATATGAATAGCTATGTTCTCATGTGTTGGGGTTGTCTTTGTAGGTGCTTTTGCTAAGGAGAACTAGGGTCGGGGCTGATACTCTGAGCTGTAAGGAGTGCTACTACAATAGCAGGACAAAGTTCTTTTGCGTAGTCTCTACAAGTAGTAGAGTAGAACTATAGTGTCACTCCTATTGTTTTGAGAAATATAACTATTAGCTGTTGAAAATTTTATGGGTGCACGTGACCCTTAAGCTCAAAATGTCAACACGATTAAATACTTTGATATTGCATGCTTAGTTCTCATAACTGCACCTTACATTATGTTTAAGTATCGGGGTCTCACATTTAGTGGTATCAGAGTAGTGGTTAGATAACCAGGGAAGAGTGAAGGGTAGCCTTTAGAGACAAGTTGGTTAGGTATTCATTGTTGGGCATGTTATGCATGTGATGCATATTTTTGTATAAGTGTTATACTAACATGCTTTGAATAGGATACTCTTGTTATCTAACGGCTTATACTATGAACTGGTTTTTGTATTTTTGTTAACTCTTGTGTTGCAGCATGACGGCTATTAACCCGGAGGACCTCAATGAAGAGGTAGGGGATATGGGCAGTATGAATGCTAGTGTTGCTCAGACAAATCCGTTACCACCACCTACTGTGGGCGTGGAGCCCAGTGCACAGACGTTATTACCAGGGGAGCTCAGTTTGACATAGTTTCTGAACTTCCGTCCACCCATGTTTGAGGGGACCGAGTCTGGAGAAGGGGCCGAAGAGTGGCTGGAACGGATAGAACAGATACTTGTGACTGCGCCTTGTGCACGGACCGCATGGTTACGACTAGCAGAGTTTCAAATGGCGAAAAAGCCTTCTATGTGGTGGAAGACCACTGTGATGGAGCTGAGGGCTCAGGGTATGGTAGTAGACTGGACTGTATTCAGGACCCGGTTTCTTAACCGGTATTTTTCTGCAGCTGCCAGACAAGTAAAGGAGGACGAGTTCACTAATTTGAAGCAGGGCAGCATGTCAGTTTCGGATTTTGCTTTGCAGTATTCCTCACTGTTGAGGTATATACCTCATATCGCTGTGAGCAGCCATGCGAATATGAGGCATTTCCTGAAGGGACTGAGGCCAGAACTATTTGATCGAGTTGTCTCCAACAACCCCAGCTCTTTTGATGACGCCCTGACACGGGCAGAGTTGGCAGAGATTGCAGTGGGCGCGTACAAGGATGTTGTACCCCCTTTCGTACCACCACAGAGGCCTGTTGCTGATAGTTTGAGGCCACGAGGGGATCAGTTCAAGGCTCGTGGAGCCTCATCATCTTCCAGATTTGGTGGGAAGAAGTCTCAGGGTCAGAAGCAAAGCAATCGGGGACCTACACAGGGGAGTAAGGCAGGAGGGGACAGGTGTGACCGCTGTGGAGGATTTCACTTGTCACGTGACTACCGAGGCTGTTATGTTTGTGGCAAGGTGGGCCACTTAGTTCGGAATTGCCCCAATCGGGCAAGTCAGGCAGACTCAGGGCTTGTAGGGTCTTCCTACCTTAACATCATCTTAAACACATATAACGGACTAAACATGCATTAATAACGTCTTGGGGTCCCGGTTGTAGTTTTGAGCTAATAAGATTACAGGCCAACAATGAAATTTCAAAACTTAACTAATTACATTCTCAATAATGAATGTTAAAGCGATAGAATTATACTACTCCTAGAGTAAAGACTATCCAAAAGTTCTGTATCCTATCTTCTTTCATGCTCCTTTTAGCTCACTGCCTCAACCCGACCCTTAGCCCTTCGGTCCAAAAGTGTACCTACAGGAACAACCCATCATGAGCATGTACATCGTTACTTAACATCATAAGGCAATGGCATATAAATAAATGCATGAAAATAATTGGTAACATATACTTCCTGGTTAATTGCATTAACCCTCTTTGGTTGTCCCTGTTTCATAGCCATGCATATAATCATTAATTCTTGACATGAATGATTAAAATCATCGTCTTATAAATATCATCATCTTATAACATCATCATCATATAAGCATTATCATCTTATAAATATCATCATCTTATAACATCATCATCATATAAGCATTATCATCTTATAAATATCATCATCTTATAACATCATTATCATATAAGCATCATCATCTTATAGCATCATCATCTTATAGCATCATCATCTTATAATATCATCATCTCATAACATCATCATCATATAAGCATCATCATCTTATAGTATCATCATCTTATAACATCATCATCTTATAACATCATCATCATATAAGCATCATAACAAAATATAACAGTAAATGTACGTAGTCTTGGTTAAGTAAACTTGCTGGTTATTTGTTAACTTCTTTTTGTTGACCCTGATTTACCTTCATGCATATGGGCATCTTACTCCGTGGCATCTTACCACACAATAACATCGTATGGCCTCTTACCATATGGGCATCTTACCCCGTGGCATCTTACCACATAATAACATTGTATGGCATCTTACCATATGGGCATCTTACCCCGTGGCATCTTACCACATAATAACATTGTATGGCATCTTACCATATGGGCATCTTACCCCGTGGCATCTTACCACATAATAACATTGTATGTCATCTTACCATATGGGCATCTTACCCCCGTGGCATCTTACCACATAATAACATTGTATGGCATCTTACCATATGCTTATCTTACCCTTTTATAAACATCGTATAACATTATTATAAACTTACTTATCATATCATCATCATAAACATCATCAGCATGAACATCATCATCATAAACATCATCATCATAAACATCATCATAATGAACATCATCATCATAAACATCATCATCATAAACTTACTTATCAAAATCATCATCATAAACATCATATATAGGAATGTGGTTTACCGTCCGATGCCCGTACGTTTCTTACGTACCTTAATTCCCAAAAGTGGAGAATTTGGAGAGCTTTATCTCCTGGATGTTGTGGGTACCTGGGATGGTTCTACACAACCATGCAAATCAATATTAGAAGCTAAATAATAGCCTAATACCAAAAATTCCATCAATTAAGCCAAGAAAATAATCTTCAGCAAAATCGCTTTACCGATCGATCGGTCACCATTACCGATCGATCGCTAACTGTTCATAATTTAAATTTGAGCTACGGCCTTTCACCGATCGATCGGTCCAAGATACCGATCGATCGTTAGCCATCCACCGATCGATCGGTCGCTTTCAACGATCGATCGGTAAGTAAAGAAATTTCACCCCTCGCTACGCACTTGCAACCGATCGATCGTCGCCCTGCTACCGATCGATCGGTCTCTGTGACATTTTCGGGTAAACTTCATTTTTTGCAAAACTACCAAATAACCCAATACATCTTAAACCAAAGACATCCCAACAACTTATCTCCACAAAAACCTCATAAAACCATAACCCAACCACATACAACACATACATCAAAACAACCCACATAAATCACTTCAAAAAATCACCCCATTTCAAATCCAAACATTATCAAAACTTTAGGAAGAGTTCCATACCTCTTGAAGACTCCAAATCTTGATAAAAATCACACAAACTCAAGTTTTGTGGAGCTTCCTCCTTCCTCCCTTGAAGAATTTCAAAAATGTGGAATGGTTTAGGGTTGAGGATGAGTTGGGGGGTTTTAAAAGAGTAAAGGTAAAGTGGGGTTAAAGTGATGGGTGAAGGGTTAAAAAAGGGTTGTGGATTAATTTAAAATCATACCCCAAACTTAACATGATTCATAAAATACTTCATCATGGCATTTTACAAGCATTTAGTAAAATGCAATATACTTCCTCTAAATTCACATCTTCCTCATATTTAATAATCAACACAATTGAATCATGTTAACATCTTATTACCCAACACATAAATCAATTACCACATAATTCATCATATAAACATAATTAATGCCTTAATTGCAATTTATTAATTTCGGGGCATCACAGGGCCGAATAGACCAAGATCTGACGCTAGGACCGCACCACCGAGACAACATTTTGCACCTCGACCGCAGGGAGGTCAGGCGGCGGGACCGCCGCAAGGTCAGGTGTATGCACTGACTAGGGAGCAGGCTGAGGCAGCCCCGGAGAAGGTCATTGCTGGTACGTGTCATTTATTTACGGACCCTGCATTTATTTTGGTAGATACAGGTGCTTCTCATTCTTTTGTATCTGTTGCTTTTGTGGAGGGACACCACTTGTGCTCGTCTCTGTTACCCACGCCTCTCATGGTCTCGACACCCACGGGAAAGCATGTGATTGCGGACCGACTGTTATCTGATTGCCTCATTTATTTTGAGGGAAATGATCTGAGGGCCGATCTGATTCAGTTAGAGATGGCAGATTTTGACTGCATTATCGACATTGATGTGTTGAGCAGATACCGAGCTGTGGTAGATTGCCGACAGAGGATGGTACGTTTTCTGTTTGATCAGGGGTTCCAGTGGACTTTTTATGGGGACGGCTCTCGTCCGAAGATTCCAGTGATCTCAGCGGTTAAGATGTCGCGGTTATTGGAACGCGGCCACACTGGGTACCTTATTTATGCCGTGAATGCATCAGAAGAGAAGGGAGTGAGAGCCGAGGACATTCCAGTTGTGGCGGAGTTCATTGATGTGTTCCCAGATGAGATTCCAGGGTTTCCGCCTGTCAGGGATGTTGAGTTCGCCATTGAGCTGCTGCCAGGGACTTCTGCTATTTCTCGTGCCCCGTACAGGATGGCACCGGCAGAGCTGAGAGAGCTGAAGGTACAGTTACAGGAGTTCCTTGACAAGGAATACATTCGTCCTAGTGTATCGCCTTGGGGTGCACCAGTATTGTTCGTGAAAAAGAAGGATGGTTCAATGCGTCTGTGCATTGACTACAGGCAACTGAACAAGGCCACAGTGAAGAACAGGTATCCACTTCCGAGGATTGATGATCTGTTCGACCAGCTGCAGGGTACAGATGTAAGGACCCCGTATACTTAACCCTTGATTAGTGTGATAATCATTATGTGTGGCACATGCTTTCAATGAAAAACCAATCAGGAAGCTCAGATGATACTTTACCGTTGAATGGCAACAATAAAATTCCTTTAATGTTCAACGTTATAAAATCATCTCTACTAACATATAGACTCATTGAGTCGCCCATTACCATCCCCATTTTGCCACTTTTCACATTGTGGACTTTTATAAAAATTTGGGCAGAGTCTCCCCATAAATTGAGCTATCCCCAAAACACAAGCACATCACATAATATAATTCCCGGCCAGGGAATACACGATACTCAACAGAATATAGTACACAAAGTAAATTCCCAGCCAGGGAAGACATCACACATATGACGACATACATGGGTCTCAACACCCACACAATACACCCATGAACCCTCTTATCATTAGCAATTCTACTCTTAATTGCATGAAACATAGAATGAAAGAGAGAAAGGCTCATGCCTTTATATACAACACATATACAAGCATAACCGTGCTCACAATGCGAGCATCATAAATGTGTATATAAACCTCATGGGTATATGGGTACTCTATACGATACCGTGCTCTGTCAAGCCCTGGTACCACGATCCTGGGAGTACATCCAATCAACAGCTCGAGCTCATCTCCAAAGCCATCGATGTACCTGTTCACCTGTTCCAACAGAGACAGCCCCCAACGGGGTGAGCATAACAATTCCACAATTTCATAATCATAATGACATAATAAATAATTTACGAAAATGTAAATATTGTGGAACATATGTGATACTTCCTGGATGGTATCATCCTCATCATAGCGTACCCCTGTAATAACCCTGTTCTCAAAACAGATAATTCATCAAATCTTGAATATGCAGTTAAACATCATATTGGTTAACCCTAGCCAGTCCCAAATCAGTAACCTTTCATAACATCTTACTTTATTTGGCAATGAGTAGTAACATTTCATAACATCTTACCTTATTTGGCAATGAGTAGTAACATTTCATAACATCTTACCTTATCTAGCAATTATCATAATTCTAGACATCATATTGAGATTTCCTTAACTTTCGATACTAGTTAATCACTTCTCTGATTAACTACGTCTCTGTTCCTATTTATTACCAATATATACAGATATCCTAGATATCTAATCAAATACCACATCTTCGTTTCTTACTTCAAAGTAGCATCATACTATCGGTGTTTGCTCCGTAGCAACCACACCCCATCATTTGCTCGCTTCATAGCGGCACTAAGCATTTCACCATGTGAATCAATCATAACGTAACCAAGTCCCAGTACCATCATAGTGAACATTTCATGTATTTTAAATCATGCATCATACTTGGAAAAACATCATTTAAACTATGCTCGTACGTTAAACGTACCTTAAATCCTCGAAGTCCGAGTCAAACCTTGCTCGAGCTCCATGCCCCGAGGAACGATGTGCTAACACGATAAATAATTCACAATTACTTACGAACATGTAACCCATGCTCAAGCACATCCATAACCCTCAAAATATCGTCAACACACGACAATAAATCATTTAAAAGACCCGGGGCAGGGTACATGCAGGGAGGGAAAACGAATGCGACATCGAAAAATTGCCCAAGAACATCTTCAATAATTCGAACCCTAGCATCACGATTCGAACCCAACTAACCGTCATAAATCATCTAAAACATGAATTAATCATTTAACAACAACAATAATCGCCCCACATGCCAAAACCCCCAAAATTCGAATTCAAGCCCTAACTTCAAATCCGATTCCTCAATTTCGAACACAATCAAGCATCATAATGCATTTCAACATGAAATAATCGAATAACAACATGAATCATCATCCTCATACCAAAAACCCAAATTTTCGAAACCCTAAGTCACGAAATCAGTGTTCAAATTCGAAACCATAAGCAACAAATTTTCGACCCATGAAAGTATGAAATCATCGTCCCAAAAGCAGCATAAAAACGCCCCAAAAACATCAGAAAAATCGTACCAAAATCATACCAAAATCGCGCCCCAAAATCGGATGAAATCCAGTTTTCGAACCCTACGGTTTTCTGGCAAATCCGAGCTCGATTCTTGACCAAACTTCAAATTGTTGGTACGTATAGAAGCGCCTGGAAGAGACGATCACGGCGGCGGGTCGGACGCGCCGAACGGCGGCCGGACGGCGGCGGGCGCACGCCTGGAAGCGGCGTGGGTCAAAAGGGGATCGAGAATGGCGCGGCTACGGGGAGAGAGAAGGAGGGGAAGAAAATGGTTCCGATAATAAAAATCTCGGGTTCAACTGGTATTTATAGCAAAAATACCCCGAAATACTAATATCCCCACAAATACATCATGATTCATTAAAAATCATCTGTTTTCAATAATTCTCTCTCTAACTCAAAAACTCCCTACCGGTGCCCACACACAGCACCCGAGATTCTGAGTCCTACTAAAAACCCAACTCACAGGTTTTCACCGAAACGAGAATACGATCTCAACCTCGGGATCCAACGATCCCAACTACTCAAATAGACGAGCCCAGAAGGCCCGACACCTCGATTAAACTCCAATTCGCCACGTAAAACAACTTTACGGGTTATTAACACTCCGGGATTAACACCTATAATCCCTGGTCATCACAACAGAGGTGTACTCAAAGATAGACTTGAGGTCAGGCTATCATCAGGTGCGGGTTAGAGCTGGCGATGTCCAAAAGACGGCTTTTAGAACTCGGTATGGGCACTACGAGTTCTTAGTGATGCCATTCGGAGTGACAAATGCACCTGCAGTTTTTATGAGCCTGATGAACAGAGTATTTCAGGAGTACCTTGATCAGTTTGTGATCGTATTCATTGATGACATCCTTGTCTATTCAAGGAGTGAGGAGGATCATGCCGATCATCTGAGGATAGTGCTCCAGATCCTCAGAGATCATCAGTTGTATTCCAAACTCAGCAAGTGTGAGTTCTGGCTGAGCAGTGAGCATTCTTAGGCCATATCATTTCACGAGAGGGGATATCAGTAGACCCGAGGAAGATAGAGGCAGTTATGGATTGGTCTGCCCCTACTTCAGTCATTGAAATTCGAAGTTTTCTTGGTCTGGCTGGCTATTACCGACGTTGCGTCGAGGTTTTCTCAAAGATCGCCAAGCCACTTACACAGCTGAATCAGAAGGGAGTTCCATTCCTTTGGTCGGAAACTTGTGAGCAGAGCTTCTAGGAGTTGAAGCACAGATTGACTTCAGCGCCAGTTTTAGTGATTCCCAGGGAGAACAAAGGATTTGTTCTTTATACTGACGCATCGCTACAGGGCCTAGGATGCGTACTGATGCAGGACAGACATGTAGTGGCTTATGCTTCTAGACGGTTGAAGCCACACGAGACGAGGTATCCAATCCATGATCTGGAGCTAGCAGCTATAGTGTTCGCCTTGAAGATATGGCGACACTACTTATATGGTACCTCATTTACCATCTTCACTGATCACAAGAGTCTGAAGTTCTTGTTTACACAGGCTGAACTGAACATGAGGCAGAGGAGATGGATGGATTTGCTGAAGGATTACGATTGTGAAATCGAATACCACCCGGGGAAGGCAAATTTGACAGCTGGCGCTTTGAGTCGGAAGGTGAGGAGCACAGCAGAGGATGCCATGTGCTTATCAGCTATGTTGGGCTCCTACTGTCAGTTGGGGTTTGATTATGATGTATCTACTTCACCAGTACAGGTATTGACCTTGCTAGCTGAGCCTGTTATTTATGATCACATCACGAAGGCTTAGGGGACCGACGCAGAAGTTCAGAGATGGATGTTAGTGGTTCAGTCAGGTCAGCCATCGAGATTCAGAGTGGCTGAGGAAGGTTCTCTGAGACTTGGCGACAGATGGGTGGTTCCAGATACACCCGAGTTACACCGGGGTATATTACAGCGAGTTCATTGCAACAGGATGAGTGTCCACCCGGGCGGGAAGAAGATATATAAAAATCTACGCAGCCAGTTCTGGTGGAGGCGTATGAAACAAGATGTCACCTCATTCGTTAAGAGATGTTTGATCTGTCAGCAGGTGAAGGCTGAGAGGCAGAGGCCTGGAGGTGAACTAAGGAGCTTGGAGATACCACAGTGGAAGTGGGAGCACATATCCATGGACTTCGTGACCCACTTACCGAGGACTGTTTCGGGTTTTGATGCTATATGGGTAGTCGTCGACAGATTGACTAAGAGTGCTCATTTCATTCCCTATTGTATGACCTTCACGTACTTGAGGATGGCACAGTTATATGTCAGAGATGTGGTGAGACTTCATGGGATCCCTGTTTCGATTGTGTCTGATCGAGATCCGTGGTTTACATCTCACTTTTGGGAGGGTCTTCAGTCAGCTCTTGGTACAGAGTTGGGGTTGAGCACAGCCTATCATCCCCAGACGGACGGACAGACCGAGCGTACGATACAGACGCTCGAAGATTTGTTGAGGGCTTGTGTGCTGGAGTTCGACACTTCTTGGCAGGACTCAGTAGCCTTGGTGGAATTTTCTTATAACAACAGCTACCAGGCAAGCATACAGATGGCTCCTTTTGAGGCCCTCTATGATAGACGTTGTAGGTCACCTTTGTGTTGGGACGACGTGGATTGCAAATCAGTCGGAGGACCAGATTTGATCCGGGAAATGGAAGAAAAGGTAAAGGTGATAAGGCAAAAGATGAAGGCAGCTCAGGACAGAAAGGCAGCGTATGCCAATCAGCGGCGAAGACCGTTGGAGTTTCAGTTGGGCGACCGAGTCTTTCTGAAGATCTCGCCTTTCAGAGGAGTAGTACGGTTTGGTATGTGGGGGAAGTTGTCCCCGAGATATGTAGGGCCGTATGAGAACTTACAGCGTGTGGTTACTCTGGCGTACCGTTTAGCTTTACCGCCCTCTCTATCTGGCATTCACGATGTATTTCATGTGTCTATGTTGCGGAAGTACGAGCCAGATCCTTCTCATGTGTTGCAGCCTTCTGAGGTTCAGATTGAGTCCGATGTTTCCTATGTGGAGCGACCTATCAGGATTTTGGATAGGGCAGATCGCAGACTGAGAAACAAAGTTATTCCTATGGTCAAAGTTCAGTGGGATCGTAGGGGTGTCGAGGAGGCCACGTGGGAGACAGAGCGACACATGGTGCAGCATTATCCACAGCTGTTTTCTGGTATGCGATTATATATTGTAAGGACCCTAATCCTTAAGTGCGGATCAAAGGCATAATAGAGCTATCATAATAATCAGAGTGTAAAAGAACGTGTTGAGTTTATGAGCTTAAGCATTACATGCCAAAAATAAGGACTACTAAAATGGATTAATTACATTCCAATCAAAAGAATGTGTTTAACTATAGTTCAAGCTACTCCTAGAGTAGACACTATAGGAAGCAATCCCGTCCTTCAAGTCCCAAAAGCATCCTCAACAAGCTCACCATCTCAACCCGTCTAACCCTTCTATCATGCCAAACGTGTACCTACAAGGACAACCCCCAAACATGAGCAATAATAATCATTCATATTCAACACAATATGAAGATAAAGCGTAAATGCATAATCATAATAAAACACTTCCTGTTTTTCCCATGCATTTCAAACGCTTCCCGTTTGGTTGTCCCTGTACCATAACTCATGAGTATAATCAATAGATTATTTTTAATGGTTTAAATATGTCATGACATAACACCAGCTCATCAATACCAAAAACCAATCACCAATCCCTAGTCTGTCCATCACAATGTATTTTAATGCCCATCGCTTATTTACATATAGGCGGCATAGGATAACCTCGCTTCAATGGACATGCGGGACTCCCACACCTCGCCTCATATTGAGCGGCAAATACCCTTTCCTCGCCCTATATGATAACCACGCTCAAATGTGACATGCGGCGCTCCCACCCCTCGCTTCACATTTAGCGGAACCAAACAAATAGCGGCAAGCATTAAAATCATCAAGGGATGACCACGACTCATGGGATGTGCACCAATAATCATCATATGCATCTATAAACATCATGCATAACATGTAATTGCATCCACAATGCAATGCCACATATATACTCGCATCCACAATGCATAAACAATGAGTATATAAGATACATGTACCGTTGGGTACCCGTACGTCCACTACGTACCTTTCCAAAAGTGGATTTGATATGGCTTCAGTTCCTTGGTTGCGTTGCTACCTGGGATGGTTCTACACAATCACACAACCCCATATTAGAAGCCAAATAATAGCCAAATACCAAAAATTTGACAAAAGAAATCATTTTCCAAAAATCCACAGGCGGCGATCGATCGCTTCCTACAGGCGATCGGTCGCCTCAAATTTTTCACTGCGGCGATCGATCGCGCCAAACATGGCGATCGATCGCGCCAAACATGGCGATCGATCGCCTATCCTTTGATTTGGCTACTGCCTCTCGGCGATCGGTCGCCTCATTTTAGGCGATCGATCGCCTATCCTTCGAAAAGCCTACTGTCCCATGGCGATCGGTCGCCTCTTTTCAGGCGATCGATCGCCTCGCGCAGAGTCGCGATTTCCACCATTTTTGCACCCAAAAATCCTTCCAATCCATACCAACACTTAACCCAACAAACCAACAACATCTAATACAACATAAACCACCAAAATATACTTCAAAACAAGTATAAATCCAACATACAACCAAAACCACAACAACTCAAAACAAACCCATTTTAAAATCCTTCAAAATCATACCAAACTTAAACAAAACCTTACAAAAACAACCATGAGGTATCCATATCTCTTGGGGATCTCAAATCACCCAATAAACTCCACAAATCAAGATTTTGCAAGGACTTCTCTTCACCCCAAAGCTCAAGAACGAAAATGAGGGGAAGGGTTTGTGTGGGAATGATTTTGGTAAAGTAGAATGAATTGGTAAAGGTGGGGGGTTATAAGGGTTGGGTTTAATGAAAATAGGATGCATCCCACAATACCACGGTGTATGAAACACCCCGACATGATATTTAAAAGCATAACACCACTATGCTCCACAATTACAAATAAATGCATGTTTCCTCAAAAATGACTACCCACACATGAAGTCATTAAAACACCCCAAACATCTAACATGCATCACATGCACCCTGAAATGCAACCCGATCACATCTACCATGTGACTAAACATTTCAACATAATAATTCCAACACATAATTAATTACCATCATAATTAATCATATAAACAAAATTAATGCACCAAGTTGCAATTAATCATTTCGGGGATATCACAATACTCCCCTACTTATAAGATTTCGTCCTCGAAATCACATGCACTTACCCCAAAAGGAAACTAAACATAAACACATACCAGAGAATAGTTCCGGGTAGTGCTGCACCATATGCCGCTCCGTCTCCCACGTAGCCTCCTCGACACCCCTGCGATCCCACTGAACCTTGATCTTAGGTATCACTTTGTTCCGAAGTCTACGGTCTGCTCGATCCAGAATTCTGACAGGCCGTTCCACATAAGACACATCGGATTCTAACTGAACTTCGGAAGGCTGTAAGACATGCGACGGATCCGGCTCATACTTCCGCAGCATAGACACATGAAACACATCATGTATACCAGATAAAGAAGGCGGCAGAGCTAGTCGGTAAGCTAAGGTGCCAATGCGCTGCAAAATCTCGTACGATCCAACATACCTCGGAGACAGTTTCCCGCGCATCCCAAATCGCACAACGCCCCTGAAAGGCGAGATCTTCAAAAAGACCTTATCTCCCAACTGAAATTCCAACGGTCTCCGCCGTTTATTCGCATAAGCTGCCTGTCTGTCCTGGGCCGCTTTCATTTTCTGCCTTATCGTCTTTATCTTTTCTTCCATCTCCCGAATCAATTCCGGTCCTCCGACCGATTTACGGTCCAAATCATCCCAACACAAGGGTGATCTACACCGTTTGCCATAAAGAGCTTCAAACGGAGCCATCTGAATACTCGCCTGGTAGCTATTGTTATAAGAAAACTCTACCAAAGGCAGTGAATCTTGCCAAGAGGCATCGAACTCCAAAACACAAGCTCTCAACATGTCCTCGAGCGTCTGGATAGTACGCTCGGTCTGGCCATCCGTCTGAGGATGATAAGCAGTGCTCAATCTGACTTCAGTTCCCAAGGCTGACTGAAGGCCTTCCCAGAAATGAGATGTGAATCGCGGATCTCGATCTGACACTATGGAAATGGGGATCCCATGCAATCTCACCACATCTCTAATGTACAACTGCGCCATACTCAAGAAGGTGAAAGTCATGCTATAGGGGATAAAATGAGCTACCTTAGTCAATCGATCCAGATCACCCAAATAGCATCGAAGCCTGAAGCACTCCTCGGCAAATGAGTCACGAAGTCCATGGAAATGTGTTCCCACTTCCACTTCGGTATCTCCAAGCTTCTCAACTCGCCGCCAGGTCTCTGCCTCTCTGCCTTAACCTGTTGGCAGATTAAACACCTCTTCACAAAAGCGACGACATCAGATTTCATTCTCTTCCACCAAAACTGGCCACGCAGATCTTTATACATCTTTTTCCCGCCTGGGTGGATGCTCAGTCTGCTACTATGAGCTCGCTCTAAGATCCCTTTACGCAGCTCCGGCGTACTCGGAACCACCCAACGGTCACCCAATCTCAAAGATCCGTCATTGGCCACTCTGAATTTCGTTGGCTGACCAAGATGTACTAAAGATAACCACCTCTGGACCTCATCATCTGACCTCTGAGCTCTCCTGATGTTCTCATAGATATCTGGCTCAGCTAGCAAGGTCGATACATACACAGGTGATGCATCAATGTCAAAATCATAGCCCAGATGGCAATATGAGGTCATCATGGCTGACAAATGGATGACGTCCTCAGCAGAACTCCTCACTTTCTGGCTCAAAGCGTCTGCTGTCAAATTGGCTTTCCCGGGATGGTACTCTATCTTGCAATCATAGTCCTTGAGTAGGTCCATCCACCTCCTCTGCCTCATGTTCAGCTCTGCCTGAGTGAATAAAAACTGGAGGCTCTTGTGATCCGTGTAAATGGTAAACGAAGTACCATACAAATAATGCCTCCAAATCTTCAGGGCAAAGATGATAGCCGCCAATTCCAAGTCATGAACTGGATATCTGGTCTCATGCGGCTTCAACTGCCTCGATGCATAAGCTACCACATGCTTATCTTGCATCAGAACACACCCAAGGCCCTGAAGTGATGCGTCAGTATACAGAACAAATCTGGAGTTCTCCGTAGGGATCACTAACACTGGCGCCGTCGTCAACCGGTGCTTTAACTCCTGGAAGCTCTCCTCACAAGCTTCTGACCAAAAGAAAGGTACTCCTTTCTGGGTCAACTGTGTCAACGGCTTGGCAATCTTCGAAAAGCCCTCGACGAAACGTCGATAATATCCGGCCAAGCCCAGAAAACTCCGTATCTCCGGCACAGAAGTGGGGGCAGCCCACTCCATCACAGCCTCAATCTTCTTGGGATCTACAGATATCCCGCTGCTCGATATGACATGCCCCAGAAACACTACACTGCTCAGCCAAAATTCACACTTACTGAGCTTAGCATACAACTGATGCTCTCTGAGAATCTGAAGCACTGTCCTCAAGTGTTTCACATGCTCTTCCTCACTCCGAGAGTAGATGAGAATGTCGTCAATAAACACAATGACGAACTGATCAAGATACGGCTGAAACACTCTGTTCATCAGCCTCATAAAGACCGCTGGAGCATTCGTCACGCCGAACGGCATCACTAGGAACTCATAATGTCCATATCGGGTCCGGAATGCTGTCTTCTGCACATCTTCCTCTCTGACTCGAATCTGATGATATCCGGATCTCAAATCAATCTTGCTATACACCCTGGTACCTTGCAACTGATCAAACAGATCGTCGATCCTTGGAAGAGGATACTTGTTCTTCACTGTAGCCTTATTCAGTTGCCGGTAATCGATGCATAACCGCATCGAGCCGTCCTTCTTCTTCACAAAGAGAACTGGTGCGCCCCATGGCGATACGCTCGGGCGTATATATCCCTTGTCAAGGAGATCTTGCAACTGTTCTTTCAACTCTCTCAACTCAGCCGGTGCCATCCTGTAAGGTGCACGAGAGATAGCGGATGTCCCTGGCAACAACTCGATCCCAAACTCAACTTCCCTAGCCGGTGGGAACCCTGGGATCTCTACTGGAAACACGTCAGCAAATTCTGCTACCACTGGTACATCCTCAATTCTTAGTTCTTTATTCTTCCCAGACGTGTCCACGGCATAAATGAGATAGCCCGTGTGGCCACGTTCCAACAACTGAGTCATATTGATCGCTGAAATCAACGGAATCTTCGCACGAGAACCGTTGCCATAGAAGGTCCACTGACTGCGCAACTCAGGTCTGAACTTCACTATCCTCTGCCGGCAATCTACCACTGCCTGATATCTGTTCAGAACATCAATACCCAAGATGCAGTCGAAGTCTGACATGCCCAACACAATCAAGTCTGACCTCAATTCGTTGCCTTCAAAATAAATGAGGCAGTCTGCCATGAACTGATCAGCCACGACACTTCTTCTAGTGGGTGTCGAGAGCAAAAGAGGCGTGGGTAAAGAAGACGTGCGCATATGGTGTCTTTCCACAAAACCAACATATACAAAAGAGTGGGAGGCACCTGTATCTACCAAAATAAAAGCAGGGTACGTAAATAAATGACACGCACCGGCGATCACCTCCTCTGGGGCTGCCTGAGCCTGCTCTCTAGTTAGCGCATACACCTGTCCTTGGGATGGTCCCACTGTCTGACCTCCCGATGGTCGAGGCCCAAACTGCTGCCTCTGCTGCACTGTCCTATCCTCAAATCTCGGCCGGTTGCCCTGAAACTCTGACTGTCCTCCCCAAGTGGGGCAATACCGAGCGATGTGGCCCATCTTGCCACAGCTATAACAGGCAGGGCACTTACTCGAAGAATGTGGCCCTCCACAGTTGTCGCACCTCGGCTCTCCCGGCCTATTCCCTTGTGAAGACCCTCGATTGGCCGACCAATTCTTCTTGTTATCCTGTTTCTGACCAAAGTACTTCTTTCCACCAAACCGTGAAGATGAAGAGGCACCACGAGGTTTAAATGGCTCTCCTCGGGGCCTCAAGCTATCATTGGTCTGCCTCTGTTGTGGTACTTGTGGTGGCATAGCATTAGGGTAAGCTCCCACTCCAAGCTCGGCAAGCTCCGCCCTTGTGAGAGCATCATCAAAAGAAGTTGGGTTATTGGTGATAATGTTGGGATATGCCCTAAGACAAGTCATTAGATGATTGTTTGTGACATATTCTGTAATATGATTTTATGAATGGCAATTCATTATTATATATTATTCTTTTAACTGTGCATTGTGAATTAATATATATGTTAATGTCCTTAGAATAATATTGTATTATTCTTAAAGATGTCCCTAGTCAAGTATTATCACGAATAGGGATAATGATAATACGTAGAGACTAGTATGTGTTGATCGATGAATTGTTCATTGATATGAGATATCAAATCAACATTTGGGTACATGTTAGAGAACGATGTACTAGACAGACCCACCATGAGAATGCAACATGGATAGTTATATGATCGTCATATGCAATTCTCATAGTGATAATAATGTATGTAATCCTTACGACTTGTGATCATCAGAGATCCCAACATAAGGAGTTATGTATCTTGATATCGTCAAACATTACCCGTAACAGGGTATACTATAAAGGCGACTATTGGATACACTACGAATTATGTAGAGGGATGTTGACTGATCGAGATAGGATTTGTCGCTCCTATATAACAGGAGATGTGTTAGGCCCTTGATCAAGTGAGAACTAAAATGCATGGCCATGCTCGAATGAGTCGATATGAGATATCGAGCTTATTCGTTTATTCTAGTTCTACTTGGGGATCAAGAAATAAAGATTGGATATACGAGTATGACTATTCCATGACTCGTGTTCAATCTAAACACAAAGGACAAAGGGATTAAGTTACATGATTAATATTATCACAAGTTCTAAAGGTTATGTCGAGTCATTGACATTCTTGTAATTTGGGTAGCATCGATGTGTTGCTAGATACCGCTCAATGCTTGAAACATAAAATGAGATTTTATGTCACTGCCAACATTACAAGATCCTATCGGGTCGCACAAAAGATTAAATCGAGAAGGGAAATTAAATTCATGGGATGAATTAAATAATTAAGGGGAGTCTTAATTAATAATCATAATGATTAATTAAATCATGGGCTTAAGCCCATGAGGCTTTATGAAAGCCTTTAATTAATTATATAAAATATGATTGCAAGGTGTTTTAATGTGTAAGACAACTTCATAACACAAAAACCCTACACAAGCTAAAAGCTCTCGCCGCATCACTTGAACTCTCGGCCTCCTTCAAAGTCGTGAGGTTCTTGGTGGTTTTCGAGCCATCTTTCGATTGTGAATCGAGTTAGCTTCGTGTATCGGTTTAATAACTTGTCTAGCAACTTGTTATTAAACCATCGCTTCACCCGATTTGATCGTGTGGATACCGTTGAGGCAAAACTCATTGAGTTTTGCTAGTGACTCGGAGAAGGCGTAGGACGTGGTGCTGCTCCGTGGATTCTGCTTCAAACACGCTACAAGGGTGAGACCTTCGTATTCCTTAATCCGATATGATAACCTATGTATAGATCTGCTGGTTAGTAATCCTAAAATTTTATTCCGCTGCGTTGTATGCTCATGGGATTACTTACAGTGGTATCAGAGCCGTGTACAAGGCTCATATCGGATTTATGTGATTAAATTGTGTTAATCATATTAGAATTAATATTGCATGCTAATTAAAACTGTTTAATTCATATATGATATGAAATAAATATTTAGTTTTTGAAAATCATCGTAAAGTTGTATTTGATATAATTAGGCGAATATCGAACCATATGTCATAAAGTTTCGGCCATCACCATCACAAATGTCACCACGGCTAGCCACATGAGGGCTAGGGTTTTCGAACCCTTGGCTCGAGATGGTTTAGTCGTTTTGGCTAATAATTGTGCATGGAAGTGTCGAAAATTAATTAGGGTTTAGAACCCATTGGACGTGACGGCTAGCTCATGACGGCTAGGGTTTCAAACCCTAATAGCCGTGCATGGCTCGGCCATCATCGCCTTATTTTCTAAAGTTTTGAGACGTGGATGAGTTTTGAACTCTTTGACTCGATAATGGTTCACGCATGCATGGATTAGTAACTTTACCACATGAGAGCAAGGTTTTTCGAACCCTTAGCTCGAGATGGTTGAGCGAACCCCGTGCATGGCATGACCGTGACTCGTGGCTAACAAATTCCAGCGTTTAAAACAAGATGGCTCGATAAAATACCAAAAGGGTGCGAGGCGGCTAGGGTTTGGAACCCTAGCGCCGCCGCCGCTCGAGCTTGGCTCGGCCATGGGCTAGGGTTTCGAAGCCTAGGCCCATCTATGGTCCAGCCGAGTGTTTGTGGTTCGAACCATGGTGGTTCGAGTATTAGTCGCTTTAGTTCGTGGCATGTGATGTCCCGAGCGTACGATGATTTTTCAAAAATTATTTTACAGTTTTAATTAGAATTAAATTTAAAATGTTTAGAATTTAATTAATTAAATGTTAATGCATGCTTTATGTGTTGTTTGAGCATGGTGCGTGGTTATAGCCCTTTGACCTATTAGATAGGATTTGTGGATGTTTGTATTTATAATACGACCTGCGTGTCGTGCCTTTCTCTATTTCATTCTAAATGTAATCCCTCCCCTATGTTCCCCTCGAATGTGAATCGAGGAATTCTATATCTTGTAAATAGTATAGTTTATTTTATTGATGGTGATCAATGAAGATGGAGCATCGTGCCGGGATGAGGAGGCCATTCACAAATTGGAGCCAAAGGAAGGTGCTTATGAAGTTACCTTAGGTTGACTCATAGGATTTTCTCATTGGCTTGAGAAAATCATTAGTAGGGGCTATAACCATGTCACGTTTAATTATGTATGTTGATGCATGATTTATCTTATGTTTTAGTTTGATAATAGTATTACACATATATGTAGATATGTATACAACTATATGTAGTGGACATATTTTAAATTATCAAATTAATCATGAGATCAATAAATCCCTCTAAAATATTAAGTTTTAGATGCCTTCCAAAATAAAAGTACTCGTCAATAACTTTGATTGTACATGTGTGGGTTTGCCAAAGCAAAGCACCGTGGCAATCTTAGTAAGGCGCGAAAGGATAGAAGTGATATCCGTTATACTTTAATTGGGTACGACTTAACTAGGTTATCTCAATAGGATTGGGAACCTAGAGGCATGGGTTGGATTTTAATTCATTTGATGAATTGAACAAAGTGTTGTTCGTCCAACTATCCAAGAATTATATGTGATGTAATTGACAAAGTGTTGTCTACCTAAATAACCGAGTCTTGGGCGATTAGCCAAAGCTAACTCAAGATTAGGAGAAATATGGATCTTGGCCCACTAAAGGTTTCGAGGGTTGATATTTTTTCAAACAAAATAGTGGGAGTATCATTTAATATAAGACCATGTTAAATGATTTAAATCATAAACTTATTTTGCATATTTATATTGTAGATATCCATGGCAACTAACAACGTTACTAGCACTTTATCAGTGCGATCGGTCCTTGAGAAGGACAAATTAAATGGGACGAATTTCCTAGACTGGCATAGGAACTTGAGGATAGTCCTCAAACAAGAAAAGAAACAATATGTCCTAGAGGAACCCTTGCCCGCTGAGGAACCTCCCCTAACAGCTACAAGAGCTGAAAAAGATGCTTACAAGAAGCATCAGAGTGACGCACTTGATGTTGGGTGCCTCATGCTTGCCACCATGAACTCTGAGCTTCAGAAGCAACATGAGGAAATGGAGGCGTTCGATATGATCGAACACTTAAAGCAGTTGTACCAACAGCAAGCTAGACAAGAGAGGTATGACGTCTCTAAAGCGTTATTCCAGTGCAGGATGGTAGAGGGAAGCCTAGTTGGAACTCATGTGCTCAAGATGATTGGGTACATTGAGAATCTGGACAAGCTGGGTTTTCCATTGGACCAAGAGTAGGCCACCGATGTAATCTTGCAATTGTTGCCTGAGAGCTTCAGTCAATTTGTAGTAAATTACAATATGACTGACATGGAAAAGACTCTACCACAATTGCTTGGTATGTTGAGAACATATGAAGCAAATACTAAGAAGACTAAGGCCACAAATGTCCTTATTGTGAATAAGGGCAAAGGAAGGGCCAAAGCTAAAGGCAACAAGAAAGCAAAGAAGGTCTTTGCTAAATCTAAGCCAAAGTCTTCTGCACTAAAGCCAAAGGGAGGGATAGCAAAGAAAGGAAACTGTTTCCATTGCGGTGAGACCGGCCATTGGAAAGGAACTGCAAAGTATATCTGGAGGATCTAAAGAAAGGAAGTGTGACTTCCGCTTCAGGTATTTTTGTTATAGAAGTCAATTTATCTACTTCTTCATCATGGGTATTAGATACTGGATGTGGATCTCACATTTGTGTAAATGTGCAGGATCTCAAAAGGAGTAGGACATTGGCGAAAGGTGAAGTTGATCTCCGAGTTGGAAATGGAGCAAGAGTTGCTGCATTAGCTATAGGAGACTTTACCTTCTGGTTTATCATTGATTTTGAAAGATTGTTATTTTGTGCCTTCAATTACCAAAAAAACATTATTTCTATTTCTTGTTTGGACAAGTATGGATTTTCATTTATTATAAAGGACAACTGTTGTTCCATTTATTTAAATGATACGTTTTATGCTAGTGCACAAATGGTGAATGGTCTTTATGTATTAAATCTTGATATGCCTATCTATAACATAAATACTAAAAGGATTAAAAATAATGATTGTAATCCGACTTATCTCTGGCACTGTCGCTTGGGCCACATAAACAAGAACCGCATATCTAAACTTCATAAGGATGGAGTATTAGATTCATTTGATTTTGAATCATATGAAACATGCGAATCTTGTTTAATGGGCAAGATGACTAAAGCCCCTTTCAAGGGACATGTTGAAAGGGCAAATGTTTTATTGGGACTAATACATAGTGATGTATGTGGACCAATAAGTACACAAGCTAGAGGTGGTTTTCAATACTTCGTTACATTTACTGATGACCTCAGTAGATATGGGTATGTGTACCTAATGAAACATAAACATGAAACCTTTGAAAAGTTCAAAGATTTCAAGAATGAAGTACAAAACCAACTTGGCAAGAGTATCAAAATCCTTCGATCAGATCGAGGAGGAGAATACTTAAGCCAAGAGTTTCATGACTATCTAAAGGAATGTGTGATAGTCCCACAACTCACTCCTCCGTATACTCCACAATGGAATGGTGTATCCGAGAGGAGAAATCGAACCTTGTTAGACATGGTTAGATCAATGATGAGTCATGCAGATCTTCCGATATCGTTTTGGGGACACGCTGTAGAAACAACGATTTTCTTACTGAACCGTGTTCCATCTAAATCAGTGGAAAAGACACCATATGAGATATGGACTGGGAAGCGTCCTAGTATGTCTTTTATGAAGATTTGGGGTTGTGAGGCTTTCGTTAGACGTCACGCCACTAACAAACTTGGACCCAAATCTGATAAGTGTTTATTTGTGGGGTATCCTAAGGAAACGAAAGGATACTATTTCTATTATCCCACCGAGAACAAAGTAGTTGTTGCTCGGACTGGTGTATTTCTTGAAAGAGAATTTATTTCTAGAAAAACCAGTGGGAGAAAAATAGAACTTAGTGAAGTTCAACCACAAGAAAACACTGAACCTGAGATTGAGATGGAAACAGAGCAGGCTCCGCAAGCTCTTGTGGAAGAAGTGTAAGGACCCCCGTGCCCTTAACCCGTAATTAGTGCATTAAGCCATACCATGAGTGCATATAATCATACCATCAGGGGAAAAACCCTATGCAAGTGCAACACCGTATGCTACCCAGAAAATTTCTTGCATTCAATTCCCAATATTCAAATTCCCCCTACCATTATTATTCACATAACATGCACCCACATAATACACTAATATGCTCTTAGTTCATTTAGCAATTTCCATAATTAATTGCATGCAACCATAATGAACAGAAAGAGGCCATAGCCCATTTATACATCCCATATACACGTAAGGTGTACTCAATGAATAAACGTGTATTTGATGCATAAAACACTATACCGGATACCGCTACTGGTACTTCTATCCTGGAAGCACCTTCCAAGCACAACTCGATCTCAACACTGGATCTGAGCGTCCATCCAATCAGCTCTGGTACCTCGATCCTGGAAGTACCTCTAACCAAAAGCCCGAGCTCGACTCCAAAGCCGCTACACCTGTGTTACCTGCCCCAACAGAGACAGCCCCCACACGGGGTGAGCATACCAATACCACCAATCACAAAATAATAATATTGCAATTCATAATTTACAGAATGTAAATGCCATAATTTAAATGATACTCCCTGGATGGCAATACCCTCATCCGGGATCCCCCTGTATTGTCCCTGTTCTCAAAATAACCAAACTCATCAAATTCCCAAAGCCAGTTAATCGTCACATAGATTAACTAATACCGTTCTATTATACCAGTTCCATAATCAAAGGGATAAGAACATAATGTAAAAGACTATAGATATCGCATATATTTAACCAACAATTCCATGTTCTTATTTCATTGCTCGCTCCACAATAGCGGCATACTAAACCTCGCGCACGCTCAACAATAGCGGCGTCATAACCGATGGTCGCCCAATGGCGACCGCATCCCGAATCATTGCTCGCTCGAAGGCGGCACTGTATGATTCCCAATATATATATATATATATCCATTGAAGGCAAAGACCGTTTACCATGCATATCATTATCCATTTGAAGTAAATATAGTGCACCATGCATCTCAATATTTATCCAATGTAATTACCACATGCCAGACCACCTGCCAGATATTGTAATGTCCATATAATACAATTACCATACACCATGTATTCCAATGCCCATTTAATACCATTATCACAAACCATGCATATTACAGTTGCAATACTATAATAGGCTAATGCTCGTACGTCCCACGTACCTTAATTTCCGAAGTCCGAGCCAAACCTTGCTCGAGTTCCATGCTCCGAGGAACGATGTGCTAACACGATAAATAATTCACAATTAATTACGAACATGCAACCCATGCTCAAGCACACCCATAACCCTCAACATATTGTCAATCCACAACAATTTACCATTTAAAAGACCCGGGGCAGGGCATATACAGGGAGGGGAAACGAATGAGACAATATCAAAAATTGCTCAAGAACCACTCCTAAAATTCGAACCCCAACCACACAAATCAAATCCAAAAATCACCATAATTCATTTAAAACATGAATTAATCAATCAACAACATGAATAATCGCCCCACATGCGAAACCCCCAAAATTCGAATTTAAAGCCCTAAATTCGAATCCAATTCCTCAATTCGAACCCAATAAGCATCTAAACCATAAATTAATTAATTAACAACAAGAATCAACATCCCCAAACCAAAACCCCCAAAATTCGAACCCTAACCCGCCCAACATCAAGAAATTCGAACTATGAGCCTTGCAATCCAGCGCTCAAATCGAATCAATTGGCAACCAAAATCCTTGAACCACAAAGCATAAATTTTCGACACAAAATGCATTACAAAACGCCCCAAAAACACTGGAAAAAGAGCCCCAAAAATCGTACCAAAAACGAGCCACAAAATCGAACAGAAACCCAGTTCGAACCCTAGCGCTTCCAGCAGAAATTCGAGCTCAAATCGCGACCAAACTTCAAATTGATTGTATGTATAGCTGCGCCTCGGAGAGACGATTCCAACGGCGGGTCGCACGCGCCGAACGGCGGCCGGACGGCGGCGGGCGCACGCCTTGAAGCGGCGGGGGTCAAAGGGGATCGGGAAGGCTCGCGCGCGGGAAGAGAGGAGGAAGAAGAGGAAAATGGTTCCGATAATTAAAATCCCGGGTTTAATTGGTATTTATAGCAAAAATACCCCGAAATACTAATAGCCCCACAAATACATCATGATTCATTAAAAATCATCTGTTTTCAAAAACTCTCTCTCTAACTCAAAAACCCCCTACCGGTGCCCACAAACAGCACCCGAGATTCTGAGTCACACTAAAAACCCAACTCGCAGGTTTTCACCGGAATGAGAATACGATCTCAACCTCGGGATCCAACGATCCCAACTAATCAATTAGACGAGCCCAGAAGGCCCGATTTACCAACCTCGGGAGATGCCGAACCGCAATTAATTCCTAATTGCCACAATTAAAAATCCATCCAGGATTAATACTACACCGGGATTAACACCATTAATTCCCGGACATCACAAGAAGCACCTGCTCAAGAGACACAAGCCCAGCGTAGGTCTGTAAGAGAACACCGGGAGCCACATAGATATGGATTTCTTGTGACTCAACAAGGTGACTTACTACTTATTGATGAGGATGAGCCGTCATCTTATCAACAAGCTATAATGGGCAATGATTCTGAGAAATGGCAAGAGGCCATGAAATCTGAGATGGAATCCATGTATGCAAACCAGGTATGGACTTTGGTTGATCCACCTGAAGGGGTACGACCCATAGGGTGCAAATGGATTTTCAAGAAAAAGACCGATATGGATGGTAACGTACAAACCTATAAAGGTCGGCTGGTTGCAAAAGGATTCAAACAAATTCATGGTATTGACTATGATGAAACCGTTTCACCAGTGGCCATGGTTAAATCCATAAGGATCTTACTTGAAATAGCTGCATTTCATGATTATGAAATCTGGCAAATGGATGTCAAAACAGCTTTCCTTAATGGAAATCTGCTCGAGGATGTGTACATGACACAGCCCGAGGGTTTTGTCGATCCAAAGGATGCTGGAAAGATATGCAAGCTACAATGATACATTTATGGATTGAAGCAAGCTTCTCGGAGTTGGAATCTTCGTTTTGATGATGCAATCAAAGAGTTTGGTTTTATCAAAAACGAAGATGAACCTTGTGTCTACAAGAAGGTCAGTGGGAGCGTAATCATTTCCCTAGTGTTGTATGTAGATGACATACTTCTTATAGGAAATGATATCCCTGCCTTGCAATCTGTAAAGATATGGCTAGGGAACTGCTTTTCGATGAAAGATTTAGGAGAAGCCACCTATGTATTAGGAATCAAGATCTATAGAGATAGATCGAGAAGGCTTCTTGGTCTAAGTCAAAGTACATACATAGACAAGGTGCTTAAAAGGTTTAGCATGCAAGAATCCAAGAAAGGATTCGTGCCTATGACACATGGTATTTATCTCTCGAAGGAACAGTGTCCTTCAACACCAGATGAGAGACAACGCATGAGTAAGATTCCATACGCGTCAGCTATTGGATCTATCATGTATGCCATGATATGTACTCGTCCCGATGTATCAAATGCTTTGAGCATGACGAGCAGATATCAAGTTGATCCAGGTGAAGGTCACTGGATTGCTGTCAAGAACATCCTGAAGTACTTGAGAAGAACTAAGGATACATTCTTGATTTATGGAGGTGAGGAAGAGCTCAATGTAATGGGTTACACTGATGCAAGCTTCCAAACCAACAAAGATGATTTTCGATCGCAATAAGGATATGTGTTTTGCCTAAGATATGCAAAGTACCAACATATGATAATGTATCTGACCCATTGACGTAGCCACTGTCACAGCAGTAGCATGATCGTCATACTAGATCTCTAGGCATTAAGTGTATGTCTGATTGGTCTTAGTGCAAGTGGGAGATTTGTTGGGATATGCCCTAAGACAAGTCATTAGATGATTGTTTGTGACATATTCTGTAATATGATTTTATGAATGACAATTCATTATTATATATTATTCTTTTAACTGTGCATTGTGAATTAATATATATGTTAATGTCCTTAGAATAATATTGTATTATTCTTAAAGATGTCCCTAGTCAAATATTATCATGAATAGGGATAATGATAATACGTAGAGACTAGTATGTGTTGATCGATGAATTGTTCATTGATATGAGATATCAAATCAACATTTGGGTACATGTTAGAGAACGATGTACTGGACAGACCCACCATGAGAATGCAACATGGATAGTTATATGATCGTCATATGCAATTCTCATAGTGATAATAATGTATGTAATCCTTACGACTTGTGATCATCAGAGATCCCAACATAAAGAGTTATGTATCTTGATATCGTCAAACGTTACCCGTAACAGGGTATACTATAAAGGCGACTATTGGATACACTACGAATTATGTAGAGGGATGTTGACTGATCGAGATAGGATTTGTCCCTCCTATATAACAGGAGATGTGTTAGGCCCTTGATCAAGTGAGAACTAAAATGCATGGCCATGCTCGAATGAGTCGATATGAGATATCGAGCTTATTCGTTTATTCTAGTTCTACTTGGGGATCAAGAAATAAAGATTGGATATACGAGTATGACTATTCCATGACATGTGTTCAATCTAAACACAAAGGACAAAGGGATTAAGTTACATGATTAATATTATCACAAGTTCTAAAGGTTATGTCGAGTCATTGACATTCTTGTAATTTGGGTAGCATCGATGTGTTGCTAGATACCGCTCAATGCTTGAAACATAAAATGAGATTTTATGTCACTGCCAACATTACAAGATCCTATCGGGTCGCACAAAAGATTAAATCGAGAGGGAAATTAAATTCATGGGATGAATTAAATAATTAAGAGGAGTCTTAATTAATAATCATAATGATTAATTAAATCATGGGCTTAAGCCCGTGAGGCTTTATGAAAGCCTTTAATTAATTATATAAAATATGATTGCAAGGTGTTTTAATGTGTAAGACAACTTCATAACACAAAAACCCTACACAAGCTAAAAGCTCTCGGCCGCATCACTTGAACTCTCGGCCTCCTTCAAAGTCGTGAGGTTCTTGGTGGTTTTCGAGCCATCTTTCGATTGTGAATCGAGTTAGCTTCGTGTATCGGTTTAATAACTTGTCTAGCAACTTGTTATTAAACCATCCCTTCACCCGATTTGATCGTGTGGATACCGTTGAGGCAAAACTCATTGAGTTTTGCTAGTGACTCGGAGAAGGCGTAGGACGTGGTGCTGCTCCGTGGATTCTGCTTCAAACACGCTACAAGGGTGAGACCTTCGTATTCCTTAATCCGATATGATAACCTATGTATAGATCTGCTGGTTAGTAATCCTAAAATTTTATTCCGCTGCGTTGTATGCTCTAAGGTTTACTTACAGATAACCCGGTCATAGAGCTCCGGTCGCAACCCCTTCATAAAATTTCTCATCTTTGCGTGCCCATTAGTGGCAATGTGGGGAACATACCTCAGCAACGAAGAGTACCATGTAGCATAGTCTGACACTGTCATGTTCCCCTGTTTCAAACTTGTAAATTCGTCCTCCTTCTCTGTCTCGCCGCTGCGGAGAAGTACCGGTTCAGAAACCGGGTCCTGAAGAGTGTCCAATCAATCACAGTACCCAGTGCTCTTAGCTCCAATACAGTGCCCCTCCACCACATGAGAGGTTTCTTTGCTAACTGAAACTCCGCCAGCCTCAGCCAAGCTGTAACAGCACAAAGAGCCGATACAAAGATCTGTTCAAGTCTTTCCAACCACTCTTCAGCCTCCTCTCCGGACTCTGTGCCCTCAAACCGGGGCGGATGGTAAGACAGAAATTGCGTCAGACTGATCTCACCCGGTAGTAATAACTGAGCTACGGGTTCCATGCCTACGGCCGGTGGAGGTAGGGGGTTTGCCTGTCCAATACTTGCGTTCACACTACCAACATCGCCAACTTCCTCATTAGCAGCCATGCTGTAACACAGATGTTAACAACAATTCCAAGACAATATATATGTTATGCCGTTAGATAACAGGAATGATATAAGCACGTTAGTATAACAGGATATACATTAATATGCACCACATGCATAAACATGCTTCAAATGTAAGCACCTAGCCAATCATGCTAAGGCTACCCTTCACTCGTTCCCGGGTTCTCTAACCTGGCTCTGATACCACTAATGTAAGGACCCTAATCCTTATGTGCGGATCAAAGGCATAATAGAGCTATCATAATAATCAGAGTGTAAAAGAACGTGTTGAGTTTATGAGCTTAAGCATTACATGCCAAAAATAAGGACTACTAAAATGGATTAATTACATTCCAATCAAAAGAATGTGTTTAACTATAGTTCAAGCTACTCCTAGAGTAGACACTATAGGAAGCAATCCCGTCCTTCAAGTCCCAAAAGCATCCTCAACAAGCTCACCATCTCAACCCGTCTAGCCCTTCTATCATGCCAAACGTGTACCTACAAGGACAACCCCCAAACATGAGCAATAATAATCATTCATATTCAACACAATATGAAGATAAAGCGTAAATGCATAATCATAATAAAACACTTCCTGTTTTTCCCATGCATTTCAAACGCTTCCCGTTTGGTTGTCCCTGTACCATAACTCATGAGTATAATCAATAGATTATTTTTAATGGTCTAAATATGTCATGACATAACACCAGCTCATCAATACCAAAAACCAATCACCAATCCCTAGTCTGTCCATCACAATGTATTTTAATGCCCCTCGCTTATTTACATATAGGCGGCATAGGATAACCTCGCTTCAATGGACATGCGGGACTCCCACCCCTCGCCTCACATTGAGCGGCAAATACCCTTTCCTTGCCCTATATGATAACCACGCTCAAATGTGATCTGGGATGCATAAACAATGAGTATATAAGATACATGTACCGTTGGGTGCCCGTACGTCCACTACGTACCTTTCCAAAAGTGGATTTGATATGGCTTCAGTTCCTTGGTTGCGTTGCTACCTGGGATGGTTCTACACAATCACACAACCCCATATTAGAAGCCAAATAATAGCCAAATACCAAAAATTTGACAAAAGAAATCATTTTCCAAAAATCCACAGGCGGCGATCGATCGCTTCCTACAGGCGATCGGTCGCCTCAAATTTTTCACTGCGGCGATCGATCGCGCCAAACATGGCGATCGATCGCCTATCCTTTGATTTGGCTACTGCCTCTCTGTGATGACCAGGGATTATAGGTGTTAATCCCGTAGTGTTAATAATCCCTAAAGTGGTTTTACGTGGCGATTTGGGATTTAATCGAGGTGTTGGGCCTTCTGGGCTCGTTTATTTGGGCAGTTGGGATCGTTGGATCCAGAGGTTGAGATTGTATTCACATTACGGTGTAAAACCTAAGAGTTGGGTTTTTGATGTGTCTCGGAATCTCGGGTGCTGTGTGAGCACCGGTAGAGGGTTTTGGAGTTAGAGAGAGAGTTTTTGAAAACAGATGATTTTTAAGGAATCATGATGTATTTGTGGGGCTATTAAGTTTTCGGGGTATTTTTGCTATAAATACCATTTAAACCCAAATTTTAGACATAATTTCAATTTCAGCCCCAATTTCTTCCCCTCTCTCCCGCGATGCGACCCCCGCTGCTACAGCGCTGCCGCGCGCAAAAGCGCTCCGCCCGCCGCCGTCCGGCCGCCGTTCGGGGCGTGCGACCTACCGCCGCCTTCGTCTCGACGAGGCGCTTCTTTCCCCTCCATCAATTCGTGGTTTCGTCGCGTCCTGGAGTCGAATTTGGCAGAAAGGCGTCGATCCCCAAAAGTTAGGGTTCATCGATTTTGAACGATTTTGCTTCCGATTTTCGTTGGGTAATCTCCCTTACCCCTTGTTCGTCTTTTTCGTGTATTTCCATGCCTTTATTGTGATTTTTGGTTCGAATTTCTGTTCGAATTTTAGGGCTTGGATTTCGAAATTTTGGGGGTTTTTGGCTTGGGTGTTGTTTCTTGCAATTGATGGATTATTGCATGTTTTAAGAGTATTATGATGCTTGATTGAGAAGCTTTGGTTCGAATTTGAAGGATTTTAAGAGTTGGGATTTAAAGGCTTGTTTGGGATCGATTTTAAGGGGGTTGAATTCGAAAAATGGGGAGTTTTTGTCAAGGGATGTTGATTCTTGCTTGGATAGCTTAATTGACATTTTAGATGTATTATGGTATTTTATTGGGTTCGAAATTGTGAGATTAAGGTTCGATTTTTGTAGGGCATTCTTGAACAAATTTCGATTGTCTCATTTATTCCTTCCCTGCATGTACCCTGCCCCGGGTCTTTTAAGAGGTTATTTGTCGTGTGTTGACAATATTTTGAGGGATATGGGTGTGCTTGAGCATAGGTTACATGTTCGTAAATAATTGTGAATTGTTTATCGTGTTAGCACATCATTCCTCGGGGCATGGAACTCGAGCAAGGTTTGGCTCGGACTTCGGTAATTTAAGGTACGTGCGACGTACGAGCATTACTATATATATGTGAAATGCATAAGGTGTTTTTGATTGCATTGAATGTTTTACGTATGGTTATACATACATGTTGATATAGCCAAGGAATGACCCAAATCTTGATATCGCCGCTTGTAGCGTGCGTGACACTAGAGTAGGATGACTCTTGCATGATATATGGGGTACTGGATTTATATGACTATATTATGAGACATTTGAGATGTCTAGGTTTGTAGAATCATGCATTCTTCGTAAGACATTTGAGATGTCTAGGTTCGTAGAATCATGTATTCATTATGAGACATTTGAGATGTCTAGGTTTGTAGACTCATGTATTCATTATAAGACACTTGAGATGTCTAAGTATAATGAAGGAATGGTAAAATAAATGCTAAGGCATTTGAGCTATCTGTGATTGATAGCAAGGTTGTGAAATCAGTATTAGATATTGTGATATCTGTAATTGCATGTTTAATGAATTTGTAATCACTATATGTTGATATTCGAGGATCAGGCATGCGATGTGTAAATCAATGTGTTGATTTACTGATTTATGAGATTTGATGAGTTTGATGTTGTGAGAACAGGGACAGTACACGGAATCCCGGATGAGGATGTTGCCATCCAGGGAGTATCATTTAAATTCATTAGCATTTACCTTTGTTGTAAATTATGAATTTCATTATTATGATTATGGGATTTTGTGTATTGGTATGCTCACCCCGTTGGGGGCTGTCTCTGTTGGGACAGGTGGACAGGTACATCGATGGCTATGGAGCTGAGCTCGAGCTGTTGATTTGAGGTACTCCCAGGATCGTGGTACCAGGGCTTGATGGAGCACGGTATCGTATAGAGTACCTATATATACACCTGAGGATTTATACATATTCATATTCATGATGCTCGCATGTGAGCACGATTATACTTGTATATGGATTGTATATAAAGGCATGAGCCTTTCTCTCTTTCATTTAAGGTTGCATGCAATTAGGTTGAATTGCTAGAATGATATGAGAGTCATTGGTGTATTATGTGGGTGTTGGAACCCACTTTTGTTGACGTATGTGTGGTGTCTTCCCTGGCTGGGAATCTACTTGTATTACTGCTTTCTGTTGAGTATTATGTGTTCCCTGGCCGGGAATTTTGTTATGTGTTGTACTCTGTTTTGGGATAGCTCTATTTATGGGGAGACTCTGCCCAAATTTTTGTAAAAGTTTACAATGTGAAAAGCGGCACCAAGGGGTTGGTAAAGGGCAAACATATGAGTCTTTTATTGACAGGCAATGATTAAGTATCATCAGAGCTTCCCGATTGACATTTTATAGAAAGCATGTACCACACATAGTGGTTAATACACTAATCAAGGTTTTAAGGGCTTGGGGTCCTTACATTAGTGGTATCAGAGCAGTGGTTGCTCATTGGGGCTGTTAAGGGCCTAGGAAGTTATTGATAGCACATATTTATGCATGATGGCATTAATGTTGTATGACATAACACATTGTTTATGTGCTCTTATGATATGAAAAGTGGTATTGCTAACCATTGTGGTTGCAGGAATCGTGTGGAACACGATAGGATGACATTTATGGGGATGTCTGGCACTCCGTGTGTTATGTGCCAAGGAAGCTGGTTTTAAGAAAATCAGATAAAGGGATATTTCCGAGGTAACATGTATTTTACGTTGTCTTGTTGACACATGATGAATGCAAAGTGGTGCATTGAGGTTATGATATATGTTATTGTGCATTGTTTTTGCATATGCATGTCTTGAGTCAAAGTTATCTTAGTAAGGATTTTAATGGCTTATGCTAAAGTCCATATGAAGCGATGAAGAGTCCCGCTTATATGGAGTAGCAACGCTAAAGTCCATTGGAAGCGATGAAGAGTTCCGCTTACATGGAGTAGCAACGCTAAAGTCCAGTGGAAGCGAGGAAGAATTCCGCTTTCCTGGAGTAGCAAGAAGCATTAAAATGTACTAATGATAAGGGCTCAGGATGAAATAAGGATTTAAAGAAGGATATCATGACATTTATTTGTGAAACCATACATTCTCATAATGTGTTTTTATTATGAATTGAATGTGGATGCATAGCGTATATAGCTATTGTTGTTAACCCTGATGGTTGCAGGTTACAGGAAATATGGAGTATAAAAAGGAATGATGATTATGCATTCCAGGAGTCCTGCTTATGACAGTGAGAATTTTTATACTTATGCTTGACCGCTAAAAATGTGGAGCGGGCGGGGATGCTCGCTTGCACATGGAGGCGGGGTATGCCATACGAAGCGAGGATGAGATACCGCTTGTATGAAGAAGCGAGGATGAGATGCCGCTTGTTAGGATGATGATTCATTCCTATGTGATGACACGGATGATAGCGGTGATGTGTCCCGCTGTGTCGATTTATATTCATTTCTCTATGAGGACACGGTTTATAGCGACGGTTCATTCCGCTATATCTATTGGCGATGGTTCATTCCGCCAGGTGTATTGATAGCGATGCCTCTTTCCGCTACTATGTGGACGATGATTCATACTCAGGTGTATAGCGAGGTTTCATGCCACTTATTATATGACGAGGTGTCATGCCGTCGATTCTATAGCGAGGGATTTTGCCGCTATGTACTCAGCACAGGATTTTGCCGCCTTCGAGCGATGGGTGCTGATTACGCACTATTATTGAGCGACGGAGACAGGTATGACGCTATATCACTAGCGATGAGGTATGAGATATTGCTATTTTATTAGCTTTATTGTAGCTGGCATGCATTGATATACATGTTTTATTATGCCTATTTTACTAGCATGATAGTGGATGACATACGCTGAGGTACATGTATCGTCACTAGTGGGCAATGTTTTAGATGCCATGAGTTGGCATGTGTCGTCACGGGATGACGATGACGATGGTGTAGGAGATGTCTTATTAGACATGCATCATCGTTACGATGATCGATGCGTTGAGTATACGTATTCAGTAGTATGCCTTGGGTGCCAGTACTGGGCACAAGGTGGTGTGTGCGACACCGATGGACGTGACCCATATACCGAGCGGGTTGCTCGAGGAATGGATGGATGCGCTGTACATGTGATTGTACCGCAGCTTATGTTTGGGGGTAATCATTTTACGAGTGGTGATACCCTAGAAGTATGCTCGTTGGAATGGCTTTTGGCCATGTGATTTGACGACAGGAGTAATCATGGAGGAAAGTACTCGCTTTCTGTCGATGTGACATGTGGTGGACATGGTCACACCACCCTTGAGGGTGTAGGATGGGTCCTAAGGGAGTAGGATCAGGTTATGTTAAGTACATAGGGACATTGGGTTGTCCAGGGTGTATCGGCATTGAGGAATGTTGGATAAAGACCCACTACTCTATTGAGTTTTCTCCCATAGTATGTTATACCATGTGGAAACGTCCGTCTTATTGGTAGGTTTGAGGTAAACCTAAAGAGGCAGAGACTAGGTTGTCTGCCGCGTGTGTGTAGCACCATGATGGGCTTGCTAGAGCCGTTACACTGCTCGTTGGAACCAAGTTTGGCAAATCGTAAGGTGATACGATGTGGATTGTGGTGGACTCTAGTAGTCACCATGTCATTGAGGTTAAGGTTGTTCGTGCCTCGCTGAAACGTGTATACGTTTATGTTTAAATCTTGGAGACTTGTCTGGGACGGCTCAGGATGTTGGAGTACCAACAAGAGAGTCATCAGGTTGTTATTGACTCAATCTAAAGGAACCCGTGTATTGGGATACAATGGGTGTTATTATATCCAGTTTTTCCGAACGATGGTTCGAGACTTGTGGATCTCGAGTTCGATGGCATTTCCCTTGCGAGGAAGGAGGTAGTATTATACCTATTTGGGAATCTTTGAAAGATTCGGTAAGTTGGTACAAGTGGTGTTGATTTTGGGAATCACACCGTGTATTGTTAATCGTCGATTTTCATCCTCCACTGAGTAAGGAATGACTCAGAATTGACGGTTGTGTTTGGGGCTTAGGGATATGTGGTAGATACCCGAGCCGAGTGCATTGAGTATGCATGCGACATCAGTGCTTAGGCAGGTATACCGGTGAGTATACGGATGCCAGTTATTGATTTCCTCTCTGTTAAGCATAGAGTTATGCTATTTTTGGATGGTTAAATCTCTGATGAGAGATATGGAACACCTTGAGATTGGGAATCTCCATGGCACGATGTTTATGAGGAACAATCGTAAAGTTAGTTGACTCCCTTGAAGAGGGATTTTCTTGTGAGGGTTAAGGTATTTCCCTTGCTAGTGTTTTCTTTCGAGTTATGCGACAGCCTTCCCAAGTTTGGATTGTTAAATCCGAGGATTTTCAAGGGATGGCAGGATTTCGGATTGGTTGAGTGTCGCTGACGACACAAGCGTTGAGGATGCAATGGGTTTATTGCATGCCCCTTAAGAATTTTAAACTCTGCGGAGTCTCGGTTGTTATTTATGATCAGAACGTGATTCTTGGAACATCCGGAGGTGGACATCTTGTGAGATGTCTTTTGTTTGAATTTGTGGCCGTGAGTTGCCCAAATTAAGTTGCAATGAGGCGACTACTCCTTCGATGGAGGAAGTTTGAAGTGGAAACCAGGTTTGATATGTGTACACCGTGGTTGTACTAGTATTTCCCTCGTAACGATGTATGTTAGACATCGTGAGTCTTGGTAAAGATGTCATTGGATGATATCTACGATAGAATCAAGAGCGATTCGAATCCTTGCAGTTTCAGTTGACTAACTGCTTTTGGACTGTTAGCGTTGAGTTGTGCTGACGCTCTTTGACGTTATGATGGATTTGGAAGTCTATTCCACTCCAGAGTTTGACACGAGGTCAACGTTCTTACGGTTGAGGTGTCATTCAGGATGTGTTCGTACTGTTGTATTAGAACGAAGGATGACTGTCCGATCTACAGTCGTAAGTATCAGTTGTTTCGCAGTCATGAGGGACTGACTTCTGGGATGACCCGCATCGAGGTACGTTTTACCTCTTGGGTGTTATGTTGGTTTTGGTATGTCGCTCTGTTTCAGAGTTAGATGAGAGGTAAGTATCCTCGCGTTTATTAATACGATTCTGATATGGTCAGGAATCGAGGTTATGGCTTCATGTTGTTGTGTAGCCTGGGTGTTACGTGATACACCAGTGCTAATTTCGAGGACGAAATTCTTTTAGTGGGGGATATTGTGATGACCAGGGATTATAGGTGTTAATCCCGTAGTGTTAATAATCCCTAAAGTGGTTTTACGTGGCGATTTGGGATTTAATCGAGGTGTTGGGCCTTCTGGGCTCGTTTATTTGGGCAGTTGGGATCGTTGGATCCAGAGGTTGAGATTGTATTCACATTACGGTGTAAAACCTAAGAGTTGGGTTTTTGATGTGTCTCGGAATCTCGGGTGCTGTGTGAGCACCGGTAGAGGGTTTTGGAGTTAGAGAGAGAGTTTTTGAAAACAGATGATTTTTAAGGAATCATGATGTATTTGTGGGGCTATTAAGTTTTCGGGGTATTTTTGCTATAAATACCATTTAAACCCAAATTTTAGACATAATTTCAATTTCAGCCCCAATTTCTTCCCCTCTCTCCCGCGATGCGACCCCCGCTGCTACAGCGCTGCCGCGCGCAAAAGCGCTCCGCCCGCCGCCGTCCGGCCGCCGTTCGGGGCGTGCGACCTACCGCCGCCTTCGTCTCGACGAGGCGCTTCTTTCCCCTCCATCAATTCGTGGTTTCGTCGCGTCCTGGAGTCGAATTTGGCAGAAAGGCGTCGATCCCCAAAAGTTAGGGTTCATCGATTTTGAACGATTTTGCTTCCGATTTTCGTTGGGTAATCTCCCTTACCCCTTGTTCGTCTTTTTCGTGTATTTCCATGCCTTTATTGTGATTTTTGGTTCGAATTTCTGTTCGAATTTTAGGGCTTGGATTTCGAAATTTTGGGGGTTTTTGGCTTGGGTGTTGTTTCTTGCAATTGATGGATTATTGCATGTTTTAAGAGTATTATGATGCTTGATTGAGAAGCTTTGGTTCGAATTTGAAGGATTTTAAGAGTTGGGATTTAAAGGCTTGTTTGGGATCGATTTTAAGGGGGTTGAATTCGAAAAATGGGGAGTTTTTGTCAAGGGATGTTGATTCTTGCTTGGATAGCTTAATTGACATTTTAGATGTATTATGGTATTTTATTGGGTTCGAAATTGTGAGATTAAGGTTCGATTTTTGTAGGGCATTCTTGAACAAATTTCGATTGTCTCATTTATTCCTTCCCTGCATGTACCCTGCCCCGGGTCTTTTAAGAGGTTATTTGTCGTGTGTTGACAATATTTTGAGGGATATGGGTGTGCTTGAGCATAGGTTACATGTTCGTAAATAATTGTGAATTGTTTATCGTGTTAGCACATCATTCCTCGGGGCATGGAACTCGAGCAAGGTTTGGCTCGGACTTCGGTAATTTAAGGTACGTGCGACGTACGAGCATTACTATATATATGTGAAATGCATAAGGTGTTTTTGATTGCATTGAATGTTTTACGTATGGTTATACATACATGTTGATATAGCCAAGGAATGACCCAAATCTTGATATCGCCGCTTGTAGCGTGCGTGACACTAGAGTAGGATGACTCTTGCATGATATATGGGGTACTGGATTTATATGACTATATTATGAGACATTTGAGATGTCTAGGTTTGTAGAATCATGCATTCTTCGTAAGACATTTGAGATGTCTAGGTTCGTAGAATCATGTATTCATTATGAGACATTTGAGATGTCTAGGTTTGTAGACTCATGTATTCATTATAAGACACTTGAGATGTCTAAGTATAATGAAGGAATGGTAAAATAAATGCTAAGGCATTTGAGCTATCTGTGATTGATAGCAAGGTTGTGAAATCAGTATTAGATATTGTGATATCTGTAATTGCATGTTTAATGAATTTGTAATCACTATATGTTGATATTCGAGGATCAGGCATGCGATGTGTAAATCAATGTGTTGATTTACTGATTTATGAGATTTGATGAGTTTGATGTTGTGAGAACAGGGACAGTACACGGAATCCCGGATGAGGATGTTGCCATCCAGGGAGTATCATTTAAATTCATTAGCATTTACCTTTGTTGTAAATTATGAATTTCATTATTATGATTATGGGATTTTGTGTATTGGTATGCTCACCCCGTTGGGGGCTGTCTCTGTTGGGACAGGTGGACAGGTACATCGATGGCTATGGAGCTGAGCTCGAGCTGTTGATTTGAGGTACTCCCAGGATCGTGGTACCAGGGCTTGATGGAGCACGGTATCGTATAGAGTACCTATATATACACCTGAGGATTTATACATATTCATATTCATGATGCTCGCATGTGAGCACGATTATACTTGTATATGGATTGTATATAAAGGCATGAGCCTTTCTCTCTTTCATTTAAGGTTGCATGCAATTAGGTTGAATTGCTAGAATGATATGAGAGTCATTGGTGTATTATGTGGGTGTTGGAACCCACTTTTGTTGACGTATGTGTGGTGTCTTCCCTGGCTGGGAATCTACTTGTATTACTGCTTTCTGTTGAGTATTATGTGTTCCCTGGCCGGGAATTTTGTTATGTGTTGTACTCTGTTTTGGGATAGCTCTATTTATGGGGAGACTCTGCCCAAATTTTTGTAAAAGTTTACAATGTGAAAAGCGGCACCAAGGGGTTGGTAAAGGGCAAACATATGAGTCTTTTATTGACAGGCAATGATTAAGTATCATCAGAGCTTCCCGATTGACATTTTATAGAAAGCATGTACCACACATAGTGGTTAATACACTAATCAAGGTTTTAAGGGCTTGGGGTCCTTACACTCTCGGCGATCGGTCGCCTCATTTTAGGCGATCGATCGCCTATCCTTCGAAAAGCCTACTGTCCCATGGCGATCGGTCGCCTCTTTTCAGGCGATCGATCGCCTCGCGCACAGTCGCGATTTCCACCATTTTTGCACCCAAAAATCCTTCCAATCCATACCAACACTTAACCCAACAAACCAACAACATCTAATACAACATAAACCACCAAAATATACTTCAAAACAAGTATAAATCCAACATACAACCAAAACCACAACAACTCAAAACAAACCCATTTTAAAATCCTTCAAAATCATACCAAACTTAAACAAAACCTTACAAAAACAACCATGAGGTATCCATACCGCTTGGGGATCTCAAATCACCCAATAAACTCCACAAATCAAGATTTTGCAAGGACTTCTCTTCACCCCAAAGCTCAAGAACGAAAATGAGGGGAAGGGTTTGTGTGGGAATGATTTTGGTAAAGTAGAATGAATTGGTAAAGGTGGGGGGTTATAAGGGTTGGGTTTAATTAAAATAGGATGCATCCCACAATACCACGGTGTATGAAACACCCCGACATGATATTTAAAAGCATCACACCACTATGCTCCACAATTACAAAAAAATGCGTGTTTCCTCAAAAATGACTACCCACACATGAAGTCATTAAAACACCCCAAACATCTAACATGCATCACATGCACCCTGAAATGCAACCCGATCACATCTACCATGTGACTAAACATTTCAACATAATAATTCCAACACGTAATTAATTACCATCATAATTAATCATATAAACAAAATTAATGCACCAAGTTGCAATTAATCATTTCGGGGATATCACATATATTGTTTTACTTCATGTTGGTAAGCATGCTGATTTCGAGGACGAAATCTTATAAGTATGGGAGTATTGTGATATCCTCGAAATGATTAGGTGTTATTTAAACATTAATCATTGTTGTGAAAATTATGGTATTAATTCTTTGTGTTGAATTAATAATATTGGGAAATGCATGTGAGGGTGCATGTGTTATATGTTGGGATTTTGGGGTTGTGGCATGATTATTTGGGGTGTGTGTTAATCGTTTTGGTGAAGCATGTTTAAATGGGAATTGAAGTATTTTATTAAGAAAATACTATAAAATATCATGTGAGGATATTTTAATACATCGTGCTAAATACCGGGACCAAAACATAACACATCACTTAACCCACCACTCAACCACCCCCCTTGACCCATACCCTGCTGCCAGCTGCCAGCTGCTCACCCATACCTCTTGGCCCATCTCCCACTCCACCTTACCATGTCTGAAATCACTCCATTTCTCTCCCAAAAATCGTCCAGCACTTGCTGAGCAAGATAGGAAGGAGTTCAACCATTTTGTTACTTTGAAGCCTTCCAAAAATCGGAGCAAAAAGGGGTGAGAAACCATGTTCTGGTTTTGAATTTAAGTTGTTTAAGTTCTTCTTTTTTTTGGTGTAAAAATGGCATGTTAGATTTGGTTTCTTAAAACCTTCGATTTAAATGCTTATATAGTGTTGTTGTGAAGCTTCCACTATTTTGCCTTGAGCATGTTACATGTTTTATGTGGAGGGTTTAAGCATGTAAAGTATAGTGTTCGAAAATCTGGGTAACGTGTGTGCCCTGTTTTTCTGGAAAAATATGGGATTGGAGTGATATTGTGAAGGTGTCATCATGCATGTTAGCTATGTTTTTAGTAAACCTTTGGGTTGAGTACATACATGGTAGTTTTGTGAAACCCTTGGCATTTTTATTCGAGCAAAATTCTTGACTTATGTGGTAGATTTCATTGCTTGAAAGTGGGTACTCAAAAACCTGGGCAGGAAAACAATGCCCTGTTTTTCAGAAAAGTTGGTTGAGTACTGATGTTAATGGGTGATTTTAATGCATGTGGGTTTGTGTTTAGGGTATACATTTTATATGAATACACTCAGGGTAGTGTATTGTAGCTGCTAATATGTTTGTTTGGGCATGTTGTATGTCTTACATGTTAGATCGAAGGGTATGAAAATCAGTGTTAGAGCATTCTGGAAAATGTCGCGCACAGACCATGTGGCGATCGATCGCCACAAATGGGGAGATCGATCGCCGAAGTCCAGTAGCCAAAATCAAAGGCACGTGATCGATCGCCATGAATGGCGCGATCGATCGCCATGGGCCAGTGAAGTCTGGCGATCGATCGCCTCGTGGTAGCGATCGATCGCCAGAGGCAGAGTTATGAAAAAAAAATGATATTTTGTTGGATTTTTTTGATTTTGGATTATAAATTGGCATCTAATATTGTGTTGTACACTGATGTAGAGCCTTCACAGACGACTACACAACGCAGGGGATAGAGTCCCACCACACACTACATTTTGGAAAGGTACGTAAGCGACGTACGGGCATCCCAACGGTAACATGTACTTTATGTTTGTCTTTTGACACATGAGAAATGCAATGTGATGCATTAAGAGTTTGATACATGTTATTATGCATTGTGATTGCATATTGTGATGTGGAATAAAAGAGATGTATTCCACGAGTCAGGGGTGATCACAGTGAAGGTTTTAATGCTTACGCTTTACCGCTATATATGTGGAGCGGGAGGGGGGAGGCTCGCTTGCACATGGAGGCGGGGTATACCATACCAAGCGAGGATGAGATACCGCTGGTATGAAGAAGCGAGGATGAGATACCGCTTGTGTTGAAATTATGAAGCGAAAAAGCATTTAAAATAACTGATGATGACTGACTCAAGAAAAAGAGATGATATGTCATGAGATTTATTTATGAGACCATATGTTCATATAGTGAGTTGTTTATGAATTATGGTACATGGTACAGGGACAACCAATAGGCGTTGTAAATGCGATGAAAATACAGGAAGTGTTTTGTATTTATGATTTATGCATTTACGCCTTACGTATTCATATGTTGTTGTATATGAATAGCTATGTGCTCATGTGTTGGGGGTTGTCTTTATAGGTGCTTTTGCTAAGGAGAACTAGGGTCGGGGCTGATACTTTGAGCTGTAAGGAGTGCTACTACAATAGCAGGACAGAGTTCTTTTGCGTAGTCTCTACAAGTAGTAGAGTAGAACTATAGTATCACTCCTATTGTTTTGAGAAATGTAACTATTATCTGTTGAAAATTTTATGGGTGCACGTGACCCTTAAGCTCAAAATGTCAACACGATTAAATACTTTGATATTGCATGCTTAGTTCTCATAATTGCACCTTACATTATGTTTAAGTATCGGGGTCTCACAGTCAGCCTTGGGGGAAGAGCCCTCTGAACAACAATTATTGCCTGGGGAGTTGAGCTTGTCTCAGTTTTTGACATACCGACCCCCGATGTTCGAGGGAACTGAAACAGGGGAATTCGCTGAAGAGTGGCTAGAAAGGATGGAACATATTTTTGTGGCAGCTTCGTGTGCGAAGTCCGCATGGATCAGATTAGCAGAGTTCCAACTGGCTAAGAAAGCATTGATGTGGTGGAAGACCACAGTGGTAGAGCAAGAGGCTCAGGGACAGGAAATTAATTGGAAGCTGTTCAGAACTCGGTTTCTGACCTGCTACTTTTCAGCTGCCGCACGACAGGCTAAGGAAGATGAGTTTACCAACCTCGAGCAAGGTAACATGCCTGTGTCGGATTATGCTCTTCAATACTGTTCCTTTCTCAGATATGTACCTCACATTCCTGCAAGCACTCAAGCGAAGATGAGGAACTTCATGAAGGGCTTGAGGCCTGAACTGTATGACAGGGTGATCACTTATGGCCCTGCCTGTTTTGATGATGCACTTTCACGAGCGGAGCTAGCCGAACTGGGAGTTGGCGCATATCCTGATGCAGTGCCACCTCCAGCACCCCCTCAGAAATCCACTTCTGACAATTTGAGGCCGAGGGGTGATCAGTTCAAACCAAGGGGGAACGCATCGGCTTCGAGATTCAGTGGTAAGAGGCATGAGAATCGTTGGAAAGGAAACCGTAGGAACGATGCCCCATCTGGAAGAGGTCAGTCTCAGGGAGACAGATTCGGGAAGGTCCAGTGCACTCTTTGTGGGCAACCACATTTGGTGAAGGACTGTGTAGGATGTTATGTTTGTGGTGACAAAGGCCACTTTGCTCAGCAGTGTCCCAATAGGGGAAGACAACAAAACTCTGCGGGGAGGCCTGCGGACAGAGCAGCACAGCACAGACCACCTTTTGCACCGAGGCAGTATGGAGGTTAGCCCATGGGGCCACCTCAGGGGCAGGTTTATGCTTTGACGAGGGAGCAGGCTACAGCGGCTCCGTAGGAGGTTATAGCCGGTACGTGCCATTTATTTATGCACCCTGCTTTTATATTGATAGACATAGGTGCGTCACACTCTTTTGTGTCGATGAGTTTTGTGGAAAGGCACCACATATGCACTTCTCCGTCGCCCATGCCTCTTGTGGTCTCGACACCCGCTGGAAGAAGTTTGATTACTGATCAGATCGTCTATGAAGGCCTCATTTATTTTGAGGGCAATGAGCTGTGGTCAGACTTGATTGTTCTGGGAATGTCGGACTTCGATTGCATCATGGGCATTGATGTTTTGAACAAGTATCAGGCAGTTGTGGACTGCAGGCAGAGGACTGTCCGGTTCAGATCTGATTTGGGAGTCCAGTGGACATTCTATGGGGATGGTTTCCGATCAAAGATTCCGTTTATATATGCTGTCAAGATGGCACAGTTATTGGAACGAGGCCATATGGGATATCTGATCTATGTTGTTGATGTTACTGGAAAGAAGGAATAATTAAAGGTTGAGGATGTGCCCGTAGCGGCAGAGTTTCCTGATGTCTTTCCAGAAGAGATTCCCGGATTCCCACCGACGAGAGAGGTCGAGTTTGGGATTGAGTTACTACAGGGGACGTCTGCCATTTCTCGTGCCCCGTATAGGATGGCACCAGCGGAGCTAAGGTAGTTAAAGACTCAGTTGCAAGAGCTCCTTGATAAGGGCTACATACGCCCTAGCGTATCGCTCTGGGGTGCGCCTGTATTATTTGTTAAAAATAAAGATGGATCGATGCGTCTATGCATTGACTACAGGCAACTGAATAAGGCCACAGTAAAGAACAAGTATCCACTTCCGAGGATCGATGACTTGTTTGATCAGTTGCAGGGTACAAGGCTCCACAGTAAGATCGATCTGAGGTCGGGATATTATCAGATTCGGGTAAGGGAGGATGATGTTCAGAAGACGGCTTTCAGGACGAGATATGGGCACTATGAATTCTTAGTCATGCCTTTTGGAGTGAAGAATGCCCCAGCTGTTTTCATGAGTTTGATGAACAGGGTATTCCAACCATATTTGGATCGGTTCGTCATAGTTTTCATTGACGATATACTCATCTACTCCCGGACTGAGGAAGAACACGTAGAGCACTTGAGGACAGTACTCCAGATCCTAAGGGATCATCAGTTATACGCAAACCTTAACAAGTGCGAGTTCTGGTTGAGCAGCGTGGTATTCTTAGGCCATGTCATATCTAGCAGAGGGATATCTGTGGATCCTGTGATGGAGTGGGCTGCACCCACTTCTGTACCTGAGATACGGAGCTTTCTCGGTCTGGCAGGATATTACCGACGTTTCGTCGAGGGTTTTTCAAAGATTGCCAAACCTCTGACACAGTTGACTCGGAAAGGAGTCCCCTTCTATTGGTCTGAGGCTTGTGAGGAAAGCTTCCAAGAGCTGAAGCGTCGTTTGACTACAGCGCCTGTGTTAGTGATTCCGTATGAGAATAAGAGGTTTGCTTTGTATACGGATGCGTCACTGCAGGGTTTGGGCTGTGTGTTGATGCAAGATAAGCATGTGGTGGCTTATGCATCGAGGCAGCTGAAGCCACATGAGGCTAAGGTACCCAGTGCATGATTTGGAACTGGCGGCCATCATTTTTTCCTTGAAGATTTGGAGGCATTACTTGTATGGTACGTCTTTCACTATATATACGGACCATAAGAGCCTGAAGTTTCTATTCACTCAGGCTGAATTGAACATGAGGCAAATGTGGTGGATGGATTTACTCAAGGACTATGACTGTGAGATTGAGTACCATCATGGTAAAGCGAACTTGATAGCAGACGCCTTAAGTCGTAAGGTGAAGAGTACTGCTGAGGATGCCATGAGTCTATCAGCTATGATGACTTCTTACTGCCATCTGGGCTATGATTTCGATGTAGACATGTCTCCTGTGCGAGTGTCGACCTTATTGGCGGAGCCAGATATATTTGAGGCAATCAGGAAGGCGCAGAGGTCGGATGATGAGGTTCAGAGATAGACGTCATTGGTACTTAAAGGTCATCCATCCAAGTTCAGAGTGGCTGAGGATGATTCTTTGAGACTGGGCAACCGATGGGTAGTCCCAGATACATCAGAGTTGCGTAGAGGAATATTGGAGCGAGCTCACAGTAGTCGGTTCAGTATCCACCCAGGTGGAAGGAAGATGTACAAGGACCTATGCGGTCAATTCTGGTGGAGGCGCATAAAGCGAGATGTAATCGCCTTTGTGAAAAGATGTTTGATCTGCCAATAGGTAAAGGCAGAGAGACAGAGGCCTGGTGGCGAGCTGAAGAGCTTAGAGGTACCTGAATGGAAGTGGGAGCATATATTTATGGACTTTGTGACCCACTTGCCAAGGACGGCCTCAGGATTTGATGTGATCTGGGTGATCGTAGATAGGCTGACGAAGGTGGCTCACTTCATCCCTTACAGTATGCCATATACATACTTGAAGATGGCCCAGATGTATGTACGGGATGTGGTGAGATTGCATGGCATTCCAGTCTCGATTGTGTCTGATAGAGACCCAAGGTTTACTTCACATTTTTGGGAGGGTCTCCAGGCAGCTTTCGGCACAGAGGTAATGTAAGGCCCCGATGCTAATTAATCCGGATTAACGATGATTAAGCAAACCCGGATAATTAAAAGTGCAAATGTGAAATAAGGAATTCCGGACTACGATGAGTCAACCAACTAGTGGAACATGTTTTAGTGCATGAGCATGTGCATGATCACATGGCACTTGGAAAACGCATGCCACTAATTAATGTTACTCATGTTTAATACATGATTTTGGACCAATAATCTTGCAAGGTAATGATGTATGGACACATAGATTCCACAATACATCAAATAGTTAAAAAAATCATGCAAATTGGAATGCAAGCCACGCCACTAACCCCCCATCTTTTTCAGATTTTGGATTTATAAGCATGCAAGAACCTTCTCTCTCATCCACTTAAAAAAAAAAAAAAAAAAAACTCCTCCTTCTCTCTTCTACCATTTTCGAAAATTGCAGCTCAACTCCTACCAAAATCCTCTTGAATTTGCAAGTGCATGTCACATGCAAAGATATATTTGAATGCTACTAAGCTTGAGGAACAAGATGCACCAAGAATTTTCAAGTTTGGAGAAAGTATATGCAAGATTTTCGAGTAGCAGCAGTTTTGGTGTAGGATTTTTGATCTTGGCTTGGTTTTGTGGATGATCAAGCTTCAAATCTTGAAGATAAATGAAGGTATATCATCATCCTTGAGTTTTATCAACTTTCATGTAGGATTGAGGGTCGAACCATTGTGTTCATTTACGAAGAAGTTGCTGTCAATTATAGTCTGCTAAGACCAGTGCATGAACAGTCTGGTTTTCACGTTTTTAGCATAGTTACGTTTCGAATTGGAAAATAATGCTCCTAGGACTAGTTGTAGTATTTTGTGTTATCTTTAAATATCCACCAAAATAAGCTAATTTGGATTTAAGATGAAAAGGTTATGGTCGTTCTACCAACATGTGTCAAATCTGGAAATTCACTGCATGCGAGTTTCATGCATTTTGTTCTTCGTATTTCTGGGAATACATGGCTACGAATATGAATTTTTAGGCTCTAATAAGTGTTGTAGTATTCGAGGTTATCTTGCATTTGGAATTGTCCTCACTCAATTTGGAGCTCATATGAAAGCAATATGCTAATTTTACCACATATTGCTCAATCTGGAAAATGATTTCATACGAGTTTCTAGGCTTGTACGTTTTTCAATTAATGTACATGAAGATGAATTGTTTAGCTTAAAGCTCATAAGCGATGTTTTGTTTTATGTTGGGTTATCTTGCATTAAAAACTGGCCTTACATGATTGGAGTTTCCTAGTGTAAGATATGAACGTTTCCGTAGAACCGCTCACTCTGTCAAAACAGAATATGAGTATTTTAAAATCTGGCATACTTTGCTTTGCATGTGCCTCAAGATGAGTGAACTAGTTTATGGACTTGAAGGTGACTCTAGTACATTAAGGTTTTCGTGATTTTCCCACTGGCCTCAAGTCTTTGGACATCATATGAATTTATTATGATTTTTATACGAAAATGGGTCAAGCTGAAAATTAAGAAAATTTGCTAAGGGTCAAAGTTTGGATAATAAATTTGATATTGGATATAAGTGAACACTTTGATGATATAACTGAGGTGTAAATGACCAGGTTAACATATCTCAAGGTTTATTCGAGGAGTACTCGGTAGATATAGCATTGGTCCGAGGTACGTAGAAAACGGGTTTTATCACAATGTCTGGCAAAGACATGTGATGTTCCCGGGTATGATTTACTTGTCATTACTTGCTCCTTATGTGACTATGTGATAAGTTGATCTGCAGTATGTGAATTACATGGTACATTGACTGCATGATATATGATGACATGAGATTTGAGATGCATCACATGAGATTATGATATTGCATTATGCATTGACATGCATGGACATTGAGCATGTCATGTTGATCCTATCGATTCGTTTCTTGGTACCTATATCTTTTCTTTGGTATCTGTGATGCGTGTCTGGGGATGATGGGCACGTCGATGGTTCGGCGGAGAGAGTGAGCTGAGTGATGTCGTAGCGACGAGCGTGCCGACGTCGCCCAGACACGAGGATGATGGACCGCCGATGGCTCGACTGAGAGATAGATCAGAGCGCGGAGCGTGTCACATCCTGCTCGAGCACTGATGAGTGATTGATGATCTTCCTTTGGACTCCTGAGATATGGATATTCGAGATTTGATTACCCTTTATATGCATTTGCATTCATGCACGGCATGCATCGCATGTTATTTGTCACACACTGTTTTGACTCTGACTCCCTTCGCGGGGGGCTGTCATGTCTTTGTTGTATGGGCATGACAGGTGGTACATGTGGACGTACTGTGGATGCTCGAGATGAAGCATCGTTAAATACCAGAGCTTCTTGAGAGCGAGCTCAGGTATATGATTTATGTTTTGAGTCCCAATAGTAGTTTAGTAATTTTACTTATGTTTTAAATTACCGGGTATGCCCTGAGTATCTGTATTTTTAAGTATTACTTTACTGAGAAATTATATGTATGCTTATGCGATGAATATCATGTTAGATGTAAAAGCTGGAAATACATATTTTCACTATTCGGAAATGTTTTAGAAACAAACTGCGAAAAATTTTGAGGGTACTTTTTGAAAGTTTTTAACTTAATCTTCCGTTGTTTACGTTAATATAACAATCGTGTGTTAATTAAACCTCTGATTAGGACCAGGCCCTCACAGTTGGTATCAGAGCATAATCTGGGATATGCTCAAACTAGAGTTAGGACACTGAGTATAGACACAAATGAATTGTTTGTGCATGTGTCTGACTATCTGATTTATATGCTCTTGCCTGCTATGTTTACATGTTCAATAATGAGATTTTATGCATGTACTGGATTAGTAAGAAAGAATAATGAGATGTCATATCTCTGAAGATTTTAATATGCTGAGTTCCATATAATCTAGAGAATTTGAGAATTTTATCTGTTAGCACTGATAGTTGCTGATAGGATGATGATGTAGAATGAATGATGATAACTTCTATGACTTGAGATGTATGAATTATGCTGGACAGTTAGTGTTTGGACAGGTAGCTGTGATATAGACTTTAAGAGCTACTATCGAACCTGTAGACACTATAAACTGTTAATTGCAATATAATTTAGTGAGAATGTGTCCATTATTGGAAATTGTATTTATCACTTTGGGATTTAATCCTTATGATTAGTGGATGCCACTAGAATTATTTAAAACACTTTTTGTCGATTGACATCAGGAATTTAAGTCTGAAAGACCAAGGTTATACGTATTACGTCAAACCTATGTATGCCAAGTGAGAATATTAGAACTTGAGGATATTGAAATTAGCGATTTTTTTTCAATTGAAGGATCGAGTATAGTTGTTGTGAGAAACAACGAGAATTGGTTTGAATGGGGACTGTCGTAATTCAGTTCCAGTTTTTGTGTCCCGAACTATGAATAAAAACTTCACTATGAACTCTTTTAGATGAGACTATCTAGAGTAATGGTATTGATGATATGGAAAATGATAATTGATTATCGTGGACTTGAGAAATGCAAATATCTGCTTAATCTCAATAGCTATTCACTAGTGAAGAGATTAGACTTTGACTTAGGAATAGACACCAATGTGGTGCGAAGTAATTAGAACTGGATTAAAGATTAATGAAGTGACTATCATTGGGATAATCCAAGTAATCCTGGAAAAGTTTCAGAAGTATCACTCAAATTTATCCAGCTCTAGTAGTTCTAGAATACCAAATCTTTTTGAGGTCACTGTGGATTAAATATCTACTGATCCACATGAAAGAATAATAAGAATTGATATTGATTGTGGCCAGTCAGAGCATGTCTGGTTACTTGCTCGGGAATAGATGCAGCTATAACAACAAATACTCTGACGCTAGGGGTAGATATCATGGTGGTTATTCTTTACGACCACTCAGTTTCAGCAGCAGTTAATTATCTGTAGACCAGAGAGTATACCTTGACAATGAGATTGAGATATCTCCAGGATATAGAACCATTTCGATTTTGGCAATGATAGAGATGCTAGTGATCACTGATACATGTGTGTATTGGTCACACGGCAAGAGTTTGATTTGAGATAAAATCATTGGTTTCATATATTGCATCAAATGTGCATTGATAATGATGATTGGGAAAATACATCAGCAGTGATAATATACTATCCACACTTGCAACAATGAACTGCAGATTACAGTTTGTTGATAGTGTTGTGGATTTGAATTAAATGATGTTGTCGAAATATGGTTTTGATTGTATCAAGGGCATGGATACTCTGATAAATTTGAGGATATCGTAAGTTGATTTCAGGGTATAATGAATTTTAACTGTCTTCTGGATACAAATGAAATGTTTATCGCCACGAATAGCAAGCTAAGATACTGATAGTATCAGCTATGAAATATTGTGTTGCAATACTTGGAAAACGCGGGATATTGTGATGTCCGGAGATTAATGGTATTAATCCCGGTGTAGTAATGATCCTTGATGGGTTTTTTGATTGTGGCAATTAGGAATTAATTGCGGTTTTGCGTCTCCCGAGGTTGTTAAATCGGGCATTTGGGATCGTTGAACCCAAAGGTTGAGATTGTATTCCCATTTTGGTGGAAAACCTATGAGTTGGTTTTTTTAGTGGGACTTGGTGTCCGGGGTGCCTTATGTTGGGGCCAGTCTGGGGATTTGATGTTGGAGAGAGAATTTTTGAAAACATATGATTTTTAATGAATCATGATGTATTTGTGGGGGTATTGGTATTTTATTTTTGCTATATATACCAAGTGGACTCGGCATTCCGTCATTTGGCACGAAATATTTCCCTCTCTTCCTCTCTCATCGCCCAAACCCTTCTCCCCTTTTCCCTTTTCTCCCTTGGAGGAGAAATCGCGGGTAGCTTGGATCGGAGGCCGGTTTTCTCGAAGATAATCAGGTATTAATCTTCCCCTCGTCATGGTCTTCGTTTTGGTAGTAGTATGGTAGTGTTTGGTTGAGTAGTGTTTTGGTTATGGAATTTGGGGGTTTTGGTTGAAAATCAAAATGTTGGTTTTAAGTGG